>JACJUY010009943.1:0-22263 GCA_014220935.1 Platorchestia sp. MABIK | reverse complement strand
CTCTACATCGGACACAGCCCCGATCCCAGTATAAGAAGTCCTGATCTCCGAACTCTACGTCGGATACAACCCCAATCCCAGCATAAGAAATCCTGATCTCCGAACTCTACGTCGGACACAGCCCCGATCCCAGCATAAGAAGTCCTGATCTCCGAACTCTACGTCGGACACAGCCTCGATCCCAGCATAAGAAGTCCTGATCTCCGAACTCTACGTCGGATACAACCCCAATCCCAGCATAAGAAGTCCTGATCTCCGAACTCTACGTCGGACACAGCCCCGATCCCAGCATAAGAAGTCCTGATCTCCCGCACCCTCACAGACACTCTGCTAGCAGCTCATTGAAGAGAATATATCTTTTGGACGTGACCAAGTGAAAATCCTCTCTTCTATTTTGGTCGTTGCTCGTAAGCTTTGTCTTGTTAGGAAGTTTCCCTGAAAGCTGCAAGTTGACACGTAAAAACGAGTAAAAATTATCAGAGAAATCTTTAAAGGGTTTTGTTTTATTAAATTATGATTTGCCAAAAAACATTTAAGTTTTTTCAATTGATAATGGAGATGATCGGAGGAAGTTTTGAAATGTCGTGTTCTTTAATATTCCCATGTAAAATTCTTTCATGTGCATGATGTATGTATGTGAAAATGTCTCAGTAAGTTACTACCCTCTGAAATGAAACACTGAAAGATTGCTCTTCAAAAAAATAATAAAGACAGCCAGTGAACTCAATCTCCACCCAGTGCCCGTACGCTCCATCAAATATAATAGAAATAGACCTAAACTGAAACTGTATATATATATGAAGTAAAATAACAGGAGTCCCAATGTTTACTTCATGTTTCTTGCAATAATAACACTACATCACTGAGCGCTTTAATTTCATAGATAAGAATTTACGAAATCAAATGAAAACACATTTCAAAAACTAAGCGAAACCGAGGTGACTGCCCAGTCTATTACATCATTAACTTCTGCCAAATACGTTTCATGAAGTCATGAGCATCTTCTTAGCTAAGCAGAAGTTATTAAAGCGCGACTAGCGTCATTTAGAGTACCGGAGTCAGACATACGAGGCCAGGCCGAGGTTCTATTTGGCCAAACTAAGCTAATACAGACCTCCATCAACTTTTATGAAGCGAGTCCCAGCGACCTCGGAAGACTTTCCAGACTTGTGTTATCTCGTCTCAGATCTGGCTCCGTAATTCAAAAGTTCTGGCTTATGAAGCCGCTAAGTTGTCCAATGAACGCTTCAACTCGCGGAAAAATGCGAGGCACTCATATTAAACCTGAACCTCCCTGGGGTATGCAGATCGCCAGATGAGCCTTGAGTGAGAGTTGTTCCCTGAGCTGCTGCGCCGTGCGTCATCGAAAGTTGAAGTTATGCGCAGAAACGAAAGATGCGACTCTGGTAACGAAAATTGGCTTTTATTAATGGCATCATTTCATAATAAATTGATCTCATCACAATAATTAGAATATTTAAATGAATTTCAATAACATTACCTATGAAAACGATTTTTTTCAGAAATTGGGTAATTTCAGAATAAATATAATCTCATCACAATAATTAGAATATTTAAACGAACTTCAGCAACATTTCTTGATCAGTTACTCGTCGCTAAGATTTTGGGAAGTTGTTTTGGAATAAAAAAAGTGAAATTAAGAATATCTGAACTATTTCCAGCAACATCTGATCAGTTCTCCGTCTACAATATCTTTGAGTAATTGTTACAACACTATTTATGCTCCGGTTAACTTCATTTTAGAATTTCTCTGATGCTTCTCAAATTAAATTTCACCAAAATCGATTACGCAAACAGGAAATCGTGTTCACTTATTGCATAATGTACCTGCATCTGTGTGACATCTTCGTATATGGCTGCTTATATCCTTTGAAGCCCTAAAGTTCTCTAGCACCAAAATTCGAAGTTTTCAAGAGAATATTTTTAAAACTATGTTGCCTAAAACTCTTGCTGGGGGAAATTAATAAAACTCATTCAAGGATTTCGTTAGAAATTAGACTACTTTTATACGACTTCAAAGCTTTGCAGAAATAACGCAAATAATTTTCTGGTTGATTTCCATTTTATTCTGTAAAAACTGGATGTGAATCAAATATTAACTGAATGAATATAATTTTCCAGTAGTTCTCGTGATTTTCTTCTGCACATCTCTTGTTCAAAGGTGAATAGCCATCACAAATTTCTACATAAAATTATCATTACTCAAGATTTTGGCTTTGGTTTTCAAAAATGAAGCTTGTAGAGTTTTGAACGAAAATTAATTGACTCTGTAACGATACCACTTGAAAAACTTTTCACTTTTTGAACGTTGATGAGCATTGTAATTCTGAAACGCTATTACGCAAAAAAAACCTTGTGTTACGTTTTGAATGTTAATGATATCTGTAATTCCACAACGCTTGCTATGCATAAAATCACCGCTGTAACGTTTTGAATGCTGATGAACTTCGTAGCCCTGTAACACTGATGCCAAACAATGAACTTTGTATCTTTGCAATGTTGAAACCAAAAAATTAACTTTGTAACTTTGTACCACTGACACCGAAAAATTAATTTTGCAGCTTTGCAACGTTGATTATGAAAAATAACTTAGTAGCATTGCAATGATGAAACCAAAAATTAACTCTGATTCATCTTGAGCGATAATGATTTCTGTAACTCTACAACGCTTGCTACACAAAACGGGAGCTAAGCCACATTTCAGAGCACAGAAGGAAGTGAGCGAAAGAACTCCCTCTAAACTCAACGCATTTATATTTGACGGGTCTCGTTTGTTGTCGAATCGCCGCTCATGTTTTCAAAACCACACAGAAATTGTTTACCTGCTTTCCAGTTGTATGCGATAACATAGCGCCTAACTTTTTCACATGTTTAATTTTTTGCTGCTAAAGCCAGAATTTTCTCAATACTTTTGTCAAATTCTTTCGACCACCTCTGCACCTGTATTTCTCATGTGTGCATCCGGATTCTTCAATCGTTTTACAGTTCACATTTTTCAAGACTATAGAGATTAAAAATTAATAAGCTCATACGTGGACTTTTTCCACGATTACATTTATATGGAAAAGAATGAAATTATTCAGAAGATTTACTGCACGCTGCGTCGGTATAGATTCTCTATCCGTACAGCTCTGGAGAAAAATAAGTGTATTAGATTCCAACTCAATTTGTTTTTCTGGAAAGAATTCATTTGATTTCGGACGAGAATTTTTGCTGCACAGCAACAGCCGACATATCGTGACTAACAGCACAGCAACAGCCGACATATCGTGACTAACAGCACAGCAACAGCCGACATGTCGTGACTAACAGCACAGCAACAGCCGACATGTCGTGACTAACAGCACAGCAACAGCCGACATATCGTGACTAACAGCACAGCAACAGCTGACATGTCGTGACTAACAGCACAGCAACAGCCGACATGTCATGACCAACAGCACAGCAACAGCTGACATGTCGTCACTAACAGCACAGCAACAGCTGACATGTCATGACTAACAGCACAGCAACAGCTGACATGTCATGACTAACAGCACAGCAACAGCTGACATGTCGTGACTAACAGCACAGCAACAGCCGACATGTCATGACCAACAGCACAGCAACAGCTGACATGTCGTCACTAACAGCACAGCAACAGCTGACATGTCGTCACTAACAGTACAGCAACAGCCGACATGTCGTGACTAACAGCACAGCAACAGCTGACATGTCGTCACTAACAGCACAGCAACAGCCGACATGTCGTGACTAACAGCACAGCAACAGCTGACATGCCATGACTAACATCACAGCAACAGCCGACATGTCATGACTAACAGCACAGCAACAGCCGACATGTCATGACTAACAGCACAGCAACAGCTGACATGTCATGACTAACAGCACAGCAACAGCCAACATGTCATGACTAACAGCACAGCAACAGCCGACATGTCATGACTAACAGCACAGCAACAGCTGACATGTTGGTCAATAAACTTTAGTGTGTAGTAAGCATTGAAATTTGAACGTCGACTTAACTTTTTTGTTCTAATTTTTATTCTTGCTTGGCTGCGCACCTCATACAGCTGCGTCGAAATTGTTTGAATTTACTATCGCTTGCTGAACTGGTTTTGATTGAAATTTCAATAACGGAAAAATTTCCCTTTGCAATTTGTAGTTTTGTAGTTTTACATCACTCAGAAAACTCATGTTCACAGATTTTTCATCTGAATTTTTCTCGAACTTAGCATTCCAGTTACGGCTGAGTGAAGAAAACTTTTTTATGGTGTAAAGAAATTTCAATCTGCAATTTTTGAATTTAAATTGAAATTAGAGTCCATATAGGTGTTTCAGGCATTTTTTTTAATTTATGTACACCCGTATAATGCAGTAAATTCCCATTTATTCACAATTCCCAGTCTCAAGAACACGCAAATATGTCATGAATGACAAGTATCATGAAGTTATTGAATTCGCACTTTTCAAGATATGCTCATGGAGTCATTGAATGCATTCGAAAACATTATGCGTGTTCAAGGAATCATTAAATGCGTTCGAGAACGTCACGCACGCTCAAGGAAACATTTAATGCGTACGAGAACATCATGCGTGCTCAAGAAAACATTAAATGCATTCTGGAACATAACGCGTGCTCAAAGAAACTTGAAATGCATACTCAATGAAGCATTAAATCCATTCTAGTACAAAACGCATGCTCAAGGAAACATTAAATGCGTTCTAGAACATAATGCATGCTCAAGGAAGCATTAAGCGCATTCCAGACATAACGAATGAGCGTGAATACATAATGCGTTAGCTTTCCGACAGATTAACATTTGCCCAACGCAGCAGACTGGCGAAAGGCCGATTTATCAAACTTCAGTTTACGACCGTCGCACTGATTTCCCTTAGGAGCTATTTCACTATCTTAATCTATGAGCAGAGATGCTGCCGGCGTCGCTATTAATATTGAGATGCAGCGAAGATTTTACAGAGTGCGTAAATGGAGACGGTGTCTACTTCAGCCGGTCCAAGCTTATGGGTTACTCGTACTTGTGAATATCGTGTTCGATTGAGCGAGTCTGAGTGACGTGTGTGATTGTGTGGGGGTGTATATCGTGTACGATTGTGCGTGTAGGTGTCGTGTGCGACAGTGAGTGTGTGTGAATGTTATTTGTGATTGTGAGTGTGGTTGCTGTGTACGACTGTGTGTGTGTGAATGTTATTTGTGATGGTGAGTGTGGGTGCTGTGCACGACTGTGTGTGTGTGAATGTCATTTGTGATGGTGAGTGTGGGTGCTGTGCACGACTGTGTGTGTGTGAATGTCATTTGTGATTGTGAGTGTGGGTGCTGTGCACGACTGTGTGTGTGTGAATGTCATTTGTGATGGTGAGTGTGGGTGCTGTGCACGACTGTGTGTGTGTGAATGTCATTTGTGATGGTGAGTGTAGGTGCTGTGTACGACTGTGTGTGTGTGTGAATGACACGCACGATTGTGAGGGCGAGTAAATGACACGCACGGTTGCGAGGGCGAGTAAATAACATGTACGATTGAAAGAACGAACAAGGGTCAAGTATCCCCTATACATGTCCTCACTATTTTATACACAACCATCCCTAATCACTATTACACGAGAACCTCCCTTACACAAAGTAGATAAAATATCTTCGACGGTAATTCAGAAATTCAAGGACTACACAGTCTGTCTTCTTCGAACAAACAGAAGTTGAGGCAGAGCCATCTAAACTTCTCATCTGTTCCGTTCTCTTGATTAAAACTTGAGAGCATCTCACGGTACATCGTCCCATTAAGCAGGGACTGGAACTGTGGCTCAAGTGCTTCAGTATTTCATAGAACCCTGAAGAACGCATAAGACTATTTAATGCCGGTACATCGTCCCATTAAGCAGAGACCAGAACTGTAGTTCCTGCGCTTCAGTATTTCATAGAACCCTGAAGAACGCATAAGACTATTTTTTTGCAGAGCTGAACTCAGCACTTTGCTCTGAATGCGTTGCGATGACGCGCCGTGTCTTTCCTGATATCCTGAGGTCACTTGAATAATGCGAAATTAGAAGGTTATTTGGCGTTTGGGTTAGTTTATTCATTTCATTCATTTTTTTTTATTGCTTGAGTTTGTATGTTTATTTATTTTGTCGCCCAAATTTGATTTTTTATTTTATTTGCCGCTTGAGTTAGTTTATTTATTTATTTATTCTGTAGTTTGAGTTTGTTGATATATTATTTAATTTTGTCGCTTGAATTTATTAATTTATTATATTTTGTTTTTTGAGAGCATTTATTTATTTTGTCATTTGAGTTTGTTTCGACCAGATTTTCTGTAATTTGGAGAAAAGTAGCTCTGGTTGATTTGAATTTCCATAATAAAAGTTGGTGGAATTAATGCAGCTGTTGTGTCTAGAAATTTTACGACAGACCTGTCAGCTATTATTTAAAACTTGATTCTCATTGTTGGGTGTAGTAAACAGAGGTTTTGATGATACTAAACAAAAGATTAGATGTACAAAAATGTAATCTAGATGCCCTAAATAATTCAAAAATATTTTGCCGCAAAGTGTTCTCCAATTTTTGGCCGGCGTGATAACAAGAATGAGCTGTGATAATTTTCATGATATGAATGTGTAGCATTTTAATTTGCAAACCACCAAAAATATTTATTACGTTCATTTATGTACAATATCCAACGCCTCTTGCGTATGCGCAACAGAATTGTAAAAGCGCGTTCACCTATAGCCCTCCACTTTGGCGTAAATGAGGAAGATTGAGTCCGGATGACGATAAAACTATCAAAGTTCACATTCATTCGTTATGCAATCCTAAAATAATAAATGAGTTTCGAAAACTCCCTTCCGAAGATCATGAGAAAAACCCGTGTGAAACATTAGAAAAACCCATTTTTGAAATTGATCATGTCTCAAAACCATATGTTATAGATTTCTGAAATAAGATGTGAGTTTCATAACCTCCTATCCTAATATCGTCTCTGATAAAACAGGGAAGAAGACCGTGTTTGAAAAGGATCATTAAGTTTTGGTAAGCGCAACGTCAAAAGAATAATTGTAGCTCACTTTAAATAGCTTCCAATTTCGTTGGAACTCCGTAGGAAGCGTACGTCGTATTCATACAAGATACTCGGATGCTGTCGAAACAACTGCTGGATGTTGATGAAAACTCAGGATCCTGCAATAAAACACGCATAAACGAAATCCGCTGCTGAGCAAAAGTCACCGCGCTGCAACACTGCAGAAAAAAGTTTCGTAGTGTCACTGCATCCATGATCCCTTTTATAATAAAACGCCAAGTTATGCTTAAATTTCTAACTAAATTTATCTTTTTTACTGCGAGATCTCTCCTATGTTGTTACAATGGGGATCTCATTGAACACATCAAATTTGTGGAGAATTTGATGCGCTTAGTGTTAAAATAATAAAATTCAGTTGCTTGCTTGGTTGGTCCGTCTCTCCGTCCTGCTCAAAAGGATGCCTAATGACAGTATCTGTGATACGAGTTTCAACAGTGCACAACTACAACAATATTTTAATCGCGAGCACCATTAGGGTAGACATGTTTGTCATCCAAATCTGAAAGATTCACTTAATGAAGATATCAAATTTCGTCATTTTTGATAAGCCGTGTACCACGGTAGAAGAAACAAAGTAGGGTCATTTGTATGGAAGGAAACACCTCCTCTGGTTCGGCTAGCCAATAGAAATGCTTTATTTTAAACAAACTTTGTGACGTCACCAAAGCGCCATTTCGTTAGGCCAATAGTGGAGCCAGATTTGGGGGTAGCAGTGCTACCAGATGCAATATGAGCGCTGCTATTGGTTCGTTGCCGTGACGTCAGCAAAACCACACCGTCAACGAAAAAAATACTGGTTTGATCCTACCTTGTTTCCTCTACCGCGCCGTACGTGTACACTACATAGTTACCAACATTTCACAGTGATTTAACGTCGATAAATGAAACCTATTTTAGTTACCCTATTGCTTCGAATTTTTAGATTCAAATGATGTTCTTACGTCACAATATTCTGCAATTCTTTGAGATTTAACAATTAATGACTTAACAAGTCCAGATGAATTCAAAATAATCGCGATAGAAATGCAGTTTTACGAGTGCCTGCTTTGTCATCTTTTACTTTATTTTCTTTTCACCGGACATCTTGTTTTGAAATTTTTATCAGAGCAAATAGAGTTCGTGCTTTTTGATAATTCATTTATTCTGCGCAAGTTTAATCATTTTTCGTTCCGCGACAATGAAATGCAAATGCGCTGGAATTTTGCACATAAGCTTGCTTGTAAATGAACGCATCGACAAGTAAGAGCGAACGCTTGAATTAGGTAAGTGAAGTTTATCGGGAAATTGTATCGGGAAGTTTAGCTGATAAATCAACCTACAGTTCACCAAGTCAGTGTTTCGAGTACCCTTAGCACTCAGCCTAATTCTCGCGCCATTAGCGCATCTATAATTTTACCCGCCCTAGCTTAGTTTCTGCTCTCCGTGGCAAAAACCACGGATGCCTCTGTGAAAAAACAGAATTGGTTTTAAGATGCTTGAATTTATTTCTAAATGCTCGTTTTCAGAACAAAACTGATATATTCTTGCATCTTTGCCGTTAAAATGAGCTTGCTCTCGTATAATACCTCACTTTTCTCGGCTTCCACGGTATGCAATATCTGTTTTTGAGTCGCACCCAGATGGGAAATACCTAAACGAGTGTTGGGATACACGCTTTCGTTACTCAATCCCCCATGTGAAAATCTTAATTAAATTCCACGCATAAGCGCACATTCTTCTAGATTTTTATAAAAAATATGACTTTAGAATCAGGAACCGGCGGAAGGCAGGCATCGCGGATGTTTGCGTATCGCTGGAGACCGCGTCGTGGGGAATGCTAAGTTTTTAATAGGTTATAAAATAGGTTTTAAAAACATGAGTTTAACACTAGGTTTTTAAAACCCAAGTTTAACACTAGGTTTTCAAAATATATGGTGAATGCTAACACTAGGTTTTTAATAGGTTTTAAAATAGGTTTTAAAAACCTGAGTTTAACACTAGGTTTTTAAAACCCAAGTTTAACACTAGGTTTTCAAAATATATGGTGAAGGCTAACACTAGGTTTTTATAATATGTGATAAATGCCAACTCTAGGTTTTTAATAGATATTAAAATAGATTTATTTTAATTCCCTAAGTTTATTTACCTAAGTTTAACAATAGGTTCTTACAATAAATTTGGCGGTGTAGGCAGGAAGCGGCGGTCGGCAGGTTTGCGTAGCGCTGGAGAGCGCGGCGTGGTGAATGCTTCATTGCATCAGCGTAATGATGCCGATATTTGGCCGGCCGACCGCCCTTAAAAGCCTTCTCCTGTGATAGCGAACTCTTATCGGAGGAAGCTTTTTTGGCACCTCAATTTCTTAGAGCGATGGTCAACTTTTGCAGCGCTAGCAGGCTTCGTAGTCTTGCTTCCAAATTTAGCCACACAGGCTGTTTATACCAACACTTGCTGCTTAAGCTGAATTTTTCTTACTGCTCAATAACGCCAGAGTGGTCCGTAAATTGAAAACTTCGTAATATTATATTTTAATTCATCGAAAGCAACATTACACTCCAATGCATTTTCTTCCCCAAAATAAAGAGCAGGTCTGATAAATAAAAAAATTCAGCTTGTAAAATAACACCGAATAATCTTTTGCAAAAAATTGGCCACGCCTAACTAATTGTGAATGACTATGACTCTTCCAGTGAAACCAAAACTTGGCTTTTAGGTTGCACATTCTATTGAATTTTGGTTTTTTAAATATGAAAATACATGTATTTGATGGCTTTTATTTGTGAAAATTGATAAGAATTACTGCACAGTACAGAATAATTTTGAAAAGACTCAGATAGAGTTGTGTCTTGCACATGCTTTTGCATGCCTTTTTAGGTGAGAGTTGTTGTTAGCTTTACGGGCGAGTTGCTGAGGATAGTGTGAGGCGTTCTATCGGCAGCCATAGAACGCCTCATCTTGAGTGCAAATCCGCATGATATATATATTTTTAGCGTGAGAGAGTGAGAGAAGGGTTGAAAAATT
The DNA here is from genome assembly GCA_014220935.1 of Platorchestia sp. MABIK. NCBI lineage: Eukaryota > Metazoa > Arthropoda > Malacostraca > Amphipoda > Talitridae > Platorchestia > Platorchestia sp. MABIK. The sequence goes on along the minus strand of JACJUY010009943.1, from coordinate 12,154 downwards.
CGATTTTCTTTGAAACTCATAAATTATTTCAACATCTAGTATTAAAGGAATATTTCTCAAACTGATATTTACGAATAAAGCACGCGTAAATAAAAAACTACCAGGTTACATTTTTCCCCATATTCTCATCGAGAACAACAACACACTTTAACGTAAAAATTTAATGTAATCTTCCTCAAATGAAATTGCAACGTAATCTTCCCCAAAATACAATGCAGATTGGAAAAAACAAACAAACTCAGCATTTAAAATAACGCCAAACAATCTTTTGCAATGCGTTTAAATAATTTTTTCGCTGAAATCTGACGGCGTCCGAGAACGATGTCACCAGCCGCTGCGCTTGGTTTGTTGTAGAGCAATTTTACAGGGTCATTAGAGCCACAAAGTTTGTCCTATCACGTTGATCAAACACAAACTTTCGCGCCACTCCTTTACGAGCGAATCATGGTGATTCTGCGATACCAAAGTTTCAAGAGCGTTTTAACGAGTACTTTATCAGCCACATGTCTGTCGTAGCCGGGTAGTTAACACAGCACCCGAGAGCTGCATGATTGATGAGGCGGGTGCTTACAAGGGGAATTTAAGTTTTGGATTCTTATAAGAATTGATTTTAGTTATTGTAGAATTTTACTTGAAGTTCATGTTTAGATCCTTCCTAGGGTTTTATTTTCAAAGGATTTGAGATTTTATTGTTTCGAACGACAAATCAATGTTTTTTTAAATATGAATGAATTCATATGAAACTCAGACAATAAGGTGTTTAAAATTTCATATCCCTTCCATATTTTTCCTTTGGAGCTCAAAGTTAAATGTATGCGTACATTTGTGCTTATATCCCCTGCTCATCATAGCCGTGTGGTTGAAGGACCTGCCCATCAGTAGAGGCATCGGGGGTTCGAATCCCGGCTCTGGGTGGCAATTTTCTCCGTTGGGTATAGGGGAAAAATACAAAGCCCAATACCCCACTCTAACCAGGTGTCTGAAATGGGTACCGGTCTTGACCGGGGAAAAGCGTCATGGCGTCCTGATGTTAGTTATAAGGCATTTGAAAAACCAATGTACAAGGAGATATGTATCAGGCTTAAATTGGAAATAAAACATCCTTTGATGCCGATGTTTGTTTGTTTATGCGCTCTGATGAGAGATAGTTAAATATTGTGACTAAATTCCGTAGATTTTTCGACGGAATTACAGTAAAATAATATATATCGATGAATGATGAATTAATTGTGCAAGCATATTTATGAAGTTCAGTGTCCTAAATTAGTTTAAAAATCCCTTTGATCCCTTATTAGTCTGTTCAGTTCAAGTTGTGAGCATTTTTTTCATCGATAAAGTCAATCTCTAAAGATTTAAGTTTAAAAACATGGGTTTCTAACTTTAAAAAAGGAAAACAAGAGTGCAAAATTTTCAAGCTGACGAGACCATTAAGAGGTTTAATTAATTTTCAACTTGTTTCAAACTTTGAAGCTCATGCTGATAAAGAATGATTTTTATAGCATGTAATTAATGTTGGGCATTACATATGTGGAGTGCTTCATAAAGGTTTAAATCTTCATTCTTTCCTGAGAATTTTAATAAAATGTAATTAAAAAAAAATCACACTCATCCTTAGACTTTCATTTTATATTTTTGCGTTGCTAAATAGAATTCTATAAATAGAATTCTATAAATAGAATGCTATAAATAAATCAATAAAAATATAAATAAAAAAAAGAAATTCTATAAATAGAATGCTATAAATAAATAAATAAAAATATAAATAAAAAATAGAAATTTTATAAATAGAAATAAACGTAAATAGAATTCTATAAGTGTTTGTATTTTCTTAGCGTACCAACAGTTTCCCAGTTTGATCTTACCAAGAATCGGTAAGCTGTAAACTTATCTTAGATTAAAAATTCTTCAGGAACAAAACTTTTACATCGAAAATTGGGACAAATGTTACACCGTAACGCATTTTTTCCTCAATAAAATGGCTGTTTAAAAAATCTACGAATTTCAATTACAAAAAATAATTCAGAATAACCGAGTGCCGTGACTTTACCCTAAAACTATAATGTACTTTAAACTTGTCCTTTTCCCGTTTTATTTTAGAATTGCAGTCAAAATTAGGAAAAATACACATTGTCTTTAACGTTTGGTTTCTGCCAAACTTTCAATTTAGCAGGTCAAACTTTTCATGAGCGCTCAAGTCTTAGTTTCCCACTGATTCGAAGTGGCAGGCAAACTCAACACAACTCCCTATGAGATTTGAACACTTATTCCTAATGTTTATAAGAAGAATTAGTTATTGAAATTGAGAATCATGAATTTATTTCCGGCTCAAATGCTTAACATACCTTCCGCATAACAATGTCAGCCTAGTGCTCCGTCGTTAGCTTTCTTTTATGTAGAAAAAGTTTATGAAGAAACAAGCCCTGAATGTTAATGTCTGTTTTCAAGTAGAATAAATTTATGAAGAATACTAATGTCTGTTTAATTCATGATTGAATGCTAATGCCTGTATTCAATTTCCCTGAAGAAGTAGGCTTCAGTGACTAACATTTTAATGTTCTGTCGAGTTTGGTGGTTAAGATTGCGTCACGCTCCCACCAATATTTATTCAACTCAAACACTGTCACGGAGGAATTTTTAAAGGTAAGCATTAAAGGAGCAAACAGGAAGCCCAATAGCGGAAATTTTGTTTCTTCCCTTCCGTAGAAGCAGAAACTTTAAAAGGAATGGCGTTGAAGTTTATACAAATAAATCCCAAGTCAGCTCCTATCCAATTCGCGTTTCCGGTGGTTTTCGACCGCATGAGCGTCGCTTTCAAACAAACCCTTCTGTTTTTACATAACTCCACGCAAACCCTTTAGATTTTACAAAACTTGGCGTTCACCTCTGCTATTTGTCTCGATAGAGGATCGTTCTCTCTCTTCGCGAGGGTAAAGTTGCAGGAGAAATTGATGGTGTCGAGAAATTCTTGCATTGGTTTGTCTCGCAGAACTGCGTGATCGTTTTCTCAAGGAACTCGCTCATGGGCTCGAGTTCTTTGAATCAGGAGGTAAAAAACATGTTTCAATGGCAGTTTGTATTCAAAACAACATCGTGAGTTAGTATTGTCGTGAAAATTTTCAACATAAATAACTTTCGAGGGTTTTAGTGAAAATACACAGACAACATGCCATGGCAAATGACCAATAATTCGCGCCATTATTTTTGAATGCCATAATACGAGGGGAAGCATAAACAAAAGGGAATTTTTTTTTATCTCATCGAGGTCCGTTAACCATAATTCCACCAAAAGATGTGCTTAGCAAATATACTCATACACTACAAGCAATAGGACTTAAGTTTTAGGGTGTGTAAGGTTAATAATGAATACATCGAAGGCTTGGGTTCGTTGATCTACAAAATATTGATTCCACGACTATCAAGCAGCGCAAACGAGTGCGTCTCGCGACATCATTTCGACAGCAGAGCCGTCAGAGCGATGTGACTGAGAAACCTTCCCATTCCTCAGCAATACAGTTGAACTAACTTCATTTTTATGCAAGCATGAAGCGAAGGGCGTGCGTCTCATTTCAAAAATGTAAAAAATTAACTCGTCTTAAATTGCACTACATTTTCCCCGATAGTCACGGTTACATAATTCTATGCTGTGCCATGCAACACACTATTACACTCTCACCTACAGCACACTGCAACACACTACCACACTGCTTCAACACACTACACTGCAACACACTACCACACTGCTTCAACACACTACACTACAACCCACTACCACACTGCTTCAACACACTACACTACAACCCACTACCACACTGCTTCAACACACTACATTACACCACACAACCACACTGCTACAACACACTACACCACACTACCACACTGCTTCAACACACTACACTACACCACACTACCACACTGCTACACCACACTATCACACCACACTACCACACTACCACACCACAACCTACTGATCTCCTTACATCTACCCTCACCAACCAGACAACACAGCTCCAGTCAGACGGAAGACTGCGCGTCTCAGGCGACTCAAGGCTCTCCCCGGCCTTTAATATTCAGATGCAGTCGCAGACAGCGCAGCTGTGTCTCACGCCTCTGTGGTGGTGCATCAACGTGCTCACATCGTAACTTTGGGTCTCGTGTCCGATTTTAGAATGGTTTATGTCAGCGGTGCAGCTGGTCCTGAATGTTCTACTAGAGCAGTGGTTCTTGACCTTGTTGGGGGTGCTGAACCCCATAAGTTCCATGCTTGCGTTCGTCTAACTCTTTGTTTCTGGAAAAAAAAATGTGTTTTTTATTCCTTCAAATTTAATACATATGTGTATAACTATCTGCTGTATTGGTGCACAAACTGCACCGTGCCGAACCCTGGGTTCAACTCACTGAACCCCTGGAGTTTGATCGAAACCAAGTTAAGAACGACTGTACTAGAGGCTTGGCTTGCTATGGGCTGTTTTACCTGAACATGATCATTACTAAAAATTTTTTTGAAATAAAGTATGAGCTTGAAACGTCTGTCAGCTTTGCAATTGTGTGGGATTTTTCGCTTTTATCTGATTTGAAAAATGTAAACCTTTCTGATTTTGACCAGGAAAGATATAGTTTGTTACACAGGGGATTCTGCGGAAGAACTTTCGTTTCCGACCGTACCGCTAAGATGATATACCGCATTTTATGTTACAATCCAGGTCGTAATTTTAGGAAACTACGAGCGTCCAAATTAATCATTTTGACTGCGATTTTTCGGTCAATTTGATGAGCGACGTCGTTAAGGTATGTATTCCCAAAGCTGTTTTTAAATTTTCTGTATGCGACTCTGTAATATGAACAGTCAAAGAATCACTTGTCTGTACCTTGAGGTGTTACTCTTGATTCGATATCGTAACTATTAAGATTAAGGGCTGAATTCTGCCGTTAGAAAGCTGCAACAGAGTTAGAGAATCAAAATATACATTGAATAGAACCCGTTTGAAACAAAATTATGAATTTATTGGAGAAAGTCGTGTCCTTATCTTTTTGATTTGCTTATGATTTGCAAAATAATTGTCTGAAACTGCATCAATCGTTAGGACATTTACGATGAAGAGCTTATTAAAACGGAGCCGGTACGTCATCCCTCATACTAAAGCCGCGTGTGAAAGTAGAAAATTTACCAATATGTCACCAAAAGTATTCATTTCACTTTTAATGTAGCATTTCATACTTTAAATAAACATGTCTGTGAATAATCACGTACATAATCAACACGTTCATGTATAAAAGCGTCATGATAAGCATGTTTAGAAATGAGTACATTTTTCAATGAATACAAAAATCTATATTCCTCCATAAATAAATATATCAATATACACACGTCTATGAATAAACACTTCATTATTAACACGTCTGTAAATGAACACATCATTATAAATACATCTATAAATAAACACATCATTAAAAATGCATCTATAAATAAATACGTCATCATAGATCCATCTACAAATATACACGTCTATAAATAAACACGTCATTAAGAAACCCAAGTCCTTAAATCATCGCTCGTTCCATGTTTTACATCCCTTAGATTTTTCCATTAATTCTTGATCACCACGTCGTGTACACCAAATTACTTTTCATACCTCATAATTTATGCTATATATGTACAAATTTAACCAAGTCAATTCACGAGAGGAAAGGCTAAGTCAAGAAATGCACAAACTTGCGTCAGTGCCCCGTGTCAGTCCGATCTGCGGCTGATGCGGAGAGTGATATTGAATACTTTGAGGGCTCCATAAGCCACATCTGAGCGTCTGTGAACCAATAACCAAACCAGTTTGGCCGCACCACCTGAAATATTGCCGCGAAACTCAGCCTTATTTGCGGTGGGTCTGGGCTGGGATATGAGCTTAGAAAAGAAGCTCGTGCGTTTTTTTTTGCCTTGAACAACTTTAATATTCAAGCCAAGAATGACGGGTGGATTTTTTTTAACTTCGTAAAGATTTTAATTAAATTTAAGTGTTTAATGCAGGTGTTCGAACGACACTGCTGATGTTTGAGATTTGCATGTCAAGAATGATGGGTCGAATATATTTTCAACTCCGTGGAACTCATATTTTAGCTCCGTGAGTGAAAATTTGAGCAATGAAAATGTAATAAGAGGATATTTTCATTGCATTAACCCATAGAAGCCAGAGTTGGACTACAAGGTTACATAATTTTTTAGTTTCGCTAGCAAACGCCCCAAGAGTCGCAACACTCTTAGTATGTCCTTAAACGAATAGAAAAATGAAAAGAAAGGAATTGAAAATCTGCTCGTTTATTTTAGGCTACATGAGGTAGGTTATATCAGCATAGGCTAGATCGTATCAGCATAGAATATATTACTTGGATAGAAGCCATTTGTTGGATCAGCATGTGACAGATCATATCAATATAGGAAGAACTATATGAAAATTGGTAATATCAAATTCAGCATAGGACAAATTTTTTCAATAAAGGATTTATTACATAAAATTAGAATAGACTACATCAGTATAGATTAGATCATACCAACATAAGATAGACTGCATGAAAATGGGATGGGTTGTTTGAACAAAGGATAAACCTGATCGACTTAAGAAAGATTACACAAAAAAATATTAGCTACGTCTACACATCATACGCGTAGGACGCCACAACATAAGGTAGGTTGAATCAATAGGAGTGGGACAGGCGAAGTAGATTATCATCCCCATTTCCTAAATAGTTTCACAAGTTTTGGACGATGAACGGACACGCAAAAGCGAAAATTAAATATTTTATCATTCGAAAAAATTTTTTTATTCATTTTTTTAAATGTTACACACATGTTAAGCGAAAATCACTGAAGATCCCAAAAAATGAGCCATAAATTTTCAGCCATGGTTTTTAACGAAAAACAACCTTTTCTGCATAAGTTAAAAGAACGCAGCGTTGCATGCAATGCCTCTCAAACCAATTATGGAGGCCGGAATTAAAATGGCAGAGTTATTCGCTCCAGCGCTCTTGCGACGGAGACTGGGCCCTGTTGTGCTGATTGCCTTTACCTGCGCAATTATTTGCATCCTAGAAATTATGTTCTACATTTATTTGAACAATTATTCTTGTACTCGAATTATTTTAAAATCGGGGACGTTTTGTATAGATTAGTTGTAATTCGTAATTAGTTGCACCCTCGAAATTATGTTGTGCTTTTTCTACAATTCGTACTCAAATTATTTTAAAATCGTGGGCCGAGTTGCGTTGATTGCCTCCACCTGCTCAATTAGTTGCATCCTCGAAATTATGTTCTACTTTTATTTGTATAAATATTCTTGTACTCAAATTATTTTAAAATTGGGGACGTCTTGCACAGATTACCTACATCTTCGTAATTAGTTTCACCCTCGAAATTATCCAACACTTTTTTGCTCAATTCGTACTCAAATTATTTTAAAATTGGGTTCATGTTGCACAGATTACCTTCACCTACAAAATTATGTATGTAGTTGCACCATTGAAATTATGTTGTACTTTTATTTGAAAAATTATTTATCGTACTCAAATTATCTAAAAATGGGAATCATGATACACTGATCGCACATATTTAGTTGTACAGTCGAAAATATTTAGTATTCTCTTATACCAGCCCTCTTTTGACGAATAATTACTCATATATTGCTGGCTTTTTCTTCACGTGCAAATAATTATTCTTTTATGGCATTTAATTTCCTTAAATTCTTTTTCTTTTTTTTAATTTAGCACATTAGACTTGTATCAATTTAAATAAACAACTACATCAAAATAAAATACATGAGCACTGTGAAAAGTGAGTAAATTGATTAAATTCAAGCCTAACATGCTCAAAATTGATTAAATTCATACATTTGCATTGTAATAGAGCATGCAGTTCTTTAATTTCCCGTAAATTATATTTCGCATTTTAATCCGTGAGGGATAAAAGGTCAGTGATCCTCATGAAATTTTAAAAGTACTTTTTCATGTGAAACAAATAAGGGCTATTTTTCCAGAATCGAATTACCATATTTTAATCAACCCTGCCCGTCAATATCAAAATAACAGCGGTATATCATGCTTAAAGACTATCTAACCAAAAAATTGAGACCAGAATTTGTCCATGCGATTCGTGATACACATCAATTCACTTTATTTTTTATAATTTTATTTTTATTTTGTACATTTGTGAAACACGTAGGTTTCATCCGTATCCCAACAACAGCAGTGGGTGCTCATGAGACGAAGACTGCTTTGTTCGTAACTGATAACTTCATTTATTTATTATTATATTTGTGATACATATCGGTTTCATTCGCATCGAAACTACAGCAACGGGCGAACAAAAGATGAAAACTGCTTTATTCATATTTGCTTATTTTACTTATTTATTGGATTTGTGGAAAACATCGGTTTCATCCGAATCCTATCTACAGCAACGGGTGAACATGAGGTGCTAACTGCACTTTTCGTACCTGATGACTTGATTTCTTTATTCTATTCGTGAAACACATTGTTTTTCATACGTATCCTATCTACAGCAACGGAAAAACATGAGGTTCTAAAGTAACATCATCATTCGTAACTGCTAATTTAATTTACTTATTTTATTCGTGAAATGCATCGATTTTATCCGTATTCCATCTACAGCAGCGAGCGCTCATGAGTTGCTAACTGCATTGTGCGTAAGTGCTAACCTAATGTATTTATTTCTATCGTGAAATGCATCCGTATCCTATCTACAGCAGAGGTTGCTCATGAGATGCTAACTGCTTTACTGCAGCCTCCAGGCCGACATGCTGTGGCTGCCTGACAACCTGACATCGTTGACTTTTTTCCAATCAATGAATATTCAGTGGTAACACGTGTCTCTGTATGTCATCAATGAATAACTGAAATCTCTGAACCTGGTCTCGTAATAACTCACATCTCTGAATATGGTCTCAGGAAAATTTACATCTTCGAATAATGTTAAAATCATATTTGAAGAGTATTTAAGAACGAAACGTAACTCTCTAGACTTTGTACGTGATCCGCTCATATTTCTGAACTCTGTCTCGAATCTACTTACATGAACCTACGATAAATACCGCGTTTGCAGCACTGTAAAGCACATTTGTAATCCATGTAAAACAAACAAGCACTTCCAAAAGCCACGTTCCCATACTGTGCCATACCCCTGTGAACAGACATATCAGTCTTCACTTACTCTACAAACCATTTGAGCGCTCGAAATTTTTTCATAGAATATTCAAAGAATGGCTCCTGTCGGCTGAAATTACCGAGTTTGTATACAACAAAGATAGTAAAGAATAATATAATCTAAGAATTTGATATAATATAATCTAAATAATAATATAATCTAAAGCATTGAAACGCTGTAAAACGTAAACACTTCGAGACCTCAACAAATAACTTGTTAAACTAGAACTGTCCGCAAGAGAGTTTTCATTCTTTGGAAAAAATGAGGCAAAAAAGATACTCAAGCGACAACTTTCCAGTCCTGCGTCTAGTGACCAATGATTAGTAATGCTGATAGACAGCTCTAATCCCTCAGTTCAACTCCACTCTTATCTACACAGCTAAAAACTCGCAAGTTAACCTTTTACTTTGCATACAAAACCCCCGAGCCGCTGCAAAAGTCACACAAGACTTCAAGGCTGCATCATTTGAAAATGATGAAAAGTTTTTATCGAATTGTTCTCAGCGGAGTTTTTTTTTAGTTCTCTTAGTGTAATATATTTTACTGCGCGTCCTTGTACAGCGAGTTCATATATTTTACAGTGTGTTCAGAATAGCATTGGAAATTTATCTCGATGCATTTAACTCGATGTTATTCGCTTCGTAATCTTTTTTCCGCTCTGAGCAAAAAAATTATGCAGTTGAAAAAAAAATTTGAGGAGGAAGAAAACACCTCGTTCGCTAGCGCAATAAATGTATTTTGCATATTTATACTTTATTTGGTGTCGCATTACGTCGGGGATAAAATTGTAAGCCTCAGCGGAACACAGAGAGGTACTGTTCTATTATGCAATGAATAATTATAAACGGTCTCTCAAAGTCTTAATATGTGAATTCAAAAATCAATCCTTCCCAGGCATTTTTTTGCACTTTTACTTCAGCCAAGTGACCGCCCATCGAAATCCCACATATTTTTAAAAAATATCCATAAACAGAGGTAGAATAAATAATTCTAGCACGTACTGGACATAAGAAGTTCATATGTTTATCAGAAGCCCCAGCAGTGCACACTCTTCCTCGTCCTTGGCCAGTTTACAGATCCCGCCTCGGCGGCGCAAGGCTACGTAAACTCTAAGATGTAAACCTTGCAGTCAAGTGATCGGTCTAATAGGCTTTGAAGGAGCAAACAATCGACAGGTGCAGTTTATCGGCCAGTGCGGCGGGCTGCACTGCATGAGGGAGATCTCTGACATGGCGTCAGGTGATCTCTAAAAAGTACTTCGTATTTGTGTCGCCTGATGAGTGAGTCTAGAAGTGAGAAAAAATTCTGAAAATGGTGGCTGTGATCCTTTTTTGATCCTTTCACCACTGGAATATGGCAAAAATTGAAGTGAAATGAAAACACTATTGCAAACACCCACTGGTTTTTCAAAGATTGTGTTAACACTCTATCAAGAGTTGTCTTTCTCACTAAATTTAGTCATGCTAGGAAAGATGAATGAAATTAATTGTACTGCAGCTTAATAACGTGAATGTATATTTTAGGGCTCATAAAAATAACATGTTTTACCCCATTAATTTCCCAGCAGGAAGCCATTTCGTCAAACTGGTGCTGCGTGGGCATTAAATTCTTTTTCTTGCTGAAACCAGCACATTACATCAATTACGTTTTGTTCATTGAATTTCACATCAATGTTCCAGCTTAGGTTTTGCCAGATCTTGCCTGTTCCCACACAAGTTTAGAATCATATCATATATAGAACTTCTGCTCTAAGTCCTACCGATTACAGATCCAAAGTTTCTGAAATGATTTCGCGATAAAGATGAAGACAAAATTGGATAATACCACGAAATTAGGATGCGTTTATCAATTTAGCACAAATCACAAGGCGTGCTTGTATGTTCAGAGCTCGCCTACCACGAAAGAAAGACTTTAAGGTTTGGATTAAGCTAGCTTAACTTCCTCTTCTCTTTGCTTCGAGCATGGGGCAATTAGCGAGCCAATAACCAGTTTATGGTCTTCATTATATGGTCTTATAATATATGGTCTTCATTATATGGAGATGAATTATATGGTCTTCATCTGAACTCAGATTTTTTGTGAGGGTATATGTAGTGCTTCTTTTATCGTTCACCTTCAAGCTGGTCCCAATACTCGCTGATTCATCCTATTCGTCGTATTGTAAAATCCCTCCGCTTTAAGAAAGTGACGAAACTTTTTCTTAGATTCTCGAATGGAACGTTTTTAGCGGCATTTGAGCTTCTAAGACAAGGTCTTTCAATGAAAGTTTTGAGCTCAGATTTTGATAGGTTTTGTCAGTTCTCGCACAAGTTTAGAATCAGATCACAGAACTTCTGTGCTAAGTTCTATCGATTCCAGATCTGAAATTTCTGAAGCCTTGGGAAAAAATAAGTTTCAATCGAAATCGAGCTCACGAATATTTATGCGATTTGAATGACTAAATTTTGACGGACTTTGTTCAGTTTCACTAAAATTTTCTTGGTATCACGTTTACCGAGTTCTTAAGTAAAAACTCTGAGGTTCAGGGGAGTTTAAAAAATAATGAACATCCTCTAAACTGTCTATGATACCTATTCACTACACCGTAATTATGAATAACGTGCGTTCAAAACTCTAATCAGCCATTGCTTGCATGTTGAGAGACGAAAAAATTTTCAAAGAAGCACGTTCCGGATGTTTAGCTAGAGAGTAAATTTTCAAAATCTTCAAGCAATTCTCCATGAGCCACGCCATTAGCGGGCCTTTGAGTATTTGTTCAAACTCGCCCTCCATTGTCTGCTGAGCTGCTCATCAGGCGCGAGTAACGCATCTGAAGTGAACGATGCTGTACATCTGAAGGGAACGATACTATACATCTGAAGTGAACGATGCTATACATCTGAAGGGAACGATACTATACATCTGAAGGGAACGATACTATACATCTGAAGGGAACGATACTATACATCT
>JACJUY010009942.1:11971-30121 GCA_014220935.1 Platorchestia sp. MABIK | reverse complement strand
TAAAGAAGAAAACCAAGATTATGCAGAAAACACTATTCCACATTACAACATGAAAAGAAAAAATGGAACAATGTCCGGCATCAATGTCGGAGATACAAAGGCTTTTTTTTACCCTGAAGTCATTTGTCCCACTAGATAAATGCTGACTACAAAGAACACATTCATCTTCCCTCCGAGTCTGTCTTTGCTTTCAAATGTATGAAGTAATAAATTGAAGTCTGAAGAGGATTAGCAATGAAGACAAGAAACACGAACATTATCGTAAGAATCTATCAGTAGTTCTTACTCTCGTTTTCATGAACAATGGGAACACATGCGAGCACTCAAGGCAACGCTGTTCTAGGAGAAACTTAAGTACTGAAAAAGGGGTACAGTAAGAGTACATTTATCATTTTTCAACATAGATTCGTAGCACATGACTAAACTACCCTGGAATGCCGCTCAGAACTTAAATTGCTGACGATCTCTCCAACCATGGGAACGCCGAAATTGCTGACGATCTCTCCAACCATGGGAACGCCGAAATTGCTGACGATCTCTCCAACCATGGGAACGCCGAAATTGCTGACGATCTCTCCAACCATGGGAACGCCGAAATTGCTGACGATCTCTCCATCCATGGGAACGCCGAAAAACTAAATTGAATTGGTAACGAACGAATCTTATCTTCGGCGTATTTCCAGTTTTGCCTTCTGAACTTTTTTCGAGACTACATACATACCTAGTCCATAAGAAAGAGACTACAAGCACAAAGCCCTTTATGCTCTAGCTTTCGATGAAACCCATTTACTTTTTCATTGTTGAAACATTTCTTGCGAAGGGACCCACCGGTAGTTACTGAGGGGATTTTCACAATGCTGCTGACCGACCTGCAGTCACTAACTCAATTTTAATAAATATTTGATCAAAGATAAAGGCACGATCCAGTTAATGTTTACTATTTTAAAAATTGCTTACTACATGAAACTGTAAATTTGAATTGAAATTCAACTTAGTTTAACCCATCGCTGGAAACGTGTTAATTCACCATTGTCTGGCCTCTAACCACTTCAATATATTCATTTATTTCTGTATTATCTTTTTGCCGACAATTCAGAGCCACGGTTCATGATTCCGCTCGTCCTGGGAGAAAACGTTCTCTTAACTGCCCGTTACGATCTTTTCCTAGAACGTATGACGTGAGTCGGACATGTTTTTGCCTCTCTTACGAGTCCGGTATTCTTGAACTCGATCCCCTGCTTTCTTTCTGACTAATGACTCTTAGCCGAGCAGTATTTTCCCCGCATATTTTCGCTTTCTTCCCGTTGAAATTCCTTCTGAAAATGAACGGGTTGGCCGGGAAGAGAAAATAACTGCAATTTAGGCCGCTGGGTTTCCTACTCTTTCGAACTGAGCCAGCAGGGAAGACTACCTGATAAATCAGACAAAAGCAGTTAACCATTTCATGAATCAGACCAACACATTTTTTCTCATTTTTGTTTCTCTCTCTCAGCTTGGCCGTACGATCAAGGCTGCATGGCCGAGGCATCACAAAACAAAAAAAAGAGCCGCATTAGCACCTCAGTAGCGTTCATGACAGGGGTACCGAAATGCATTGTGCTTCTACAATACTCCACTCCGGGTTCTTTTCTGATAGAATTAAACGACGGAGAGCACTCAGCACCTCGCAAGCTTTCTGGGTTGCCAGATGTTGAGTGCTTTTCGTACTCAAATTTTATATTCAAATCCAGATCTTGAAGATTCTGGTCGCAAAAAAGAACATCCTAGCAACGCTGTTCCCGAAGATACTCTAACGCTGAAAAAGGGTATCATTTTATAACGAAGACACATTACACTTGACTAAGCTTCTGTGGAATACCACTCAGAGTTCAAATTGTTGATGATCCATCAAACAATGGAAAAGTCAAAAAACTCAATTGAATTAGCAATGGACAAATCTTCTTTCACTTTACCGTAATTTCAGTTTCATCTTCTGAACATTTTTCTCTCCGGTGCACTCTGCCAAGTTCTCCTCTTTTTATCTATTTCAACTTCGAATGACTCCCATTATTCTTAGCAGACCGAATCAGCATCGCTACCATCGAATCTGTGTCGTTCTGGTTAACCAACGCTGAAATTATCCCATTAGCTTAATCTATTTCAGAGTAACAAAGAAAATTACTCTACTTGTGAGCAGCACTTCAATGTCGCCCATCATTCGATGCCTCGTTTGATAAAAAGCGTTTTTTGTTTGAGAAATTTGAAAAAGTGCATGATTAAAAAAAGGAAAATCAGTCGAGTGGTGCGTTATTTGAATGCATAAATATATCCACTCACATTATGTGTCATCGAACGTAATCGCTACACTTTTCACGAACAGTTCCGCACTAACAGTTACAACAACATCCCCCTAAATTTTTTTTTTGAGCAAATGAATTTGGACGTTTAAAAATAACACCAAAAACATGTAGAACAGTAATGATCGTCACAAAATTGATAGAATAAGATGGAATTTATTTCAAGTTTAACCCCTGAACTGTTACAATCAAAACTAACAATTCAGATTAGATTACATGTTAGTTTAAGCCTCCCTAACCGCTACAAAAAAATAGCGTATCGAAGAGAGGAAGGAGGAATACACCATTTAGTATGGAGATAGGGAATGCGGAATCTATGCAAAAGGGGCGTAGAAGCAGTAAGTTGAGAAAGAAGTTCGTGAAACAAGAAAAAAGTTGAAGAATAAAGTAGTAGGTGCTGAAAAACACGACAGCAGTGAACCGAAAAAAAAATGGCCCTTAGCATAGCAAAAAAAATTCTATTCCAACAAAAAGAAGGCCTAACTAACTCTCGGCTCGGGCCCTCAAACAATTTTTCCCCCTGGGAGCGCTAATTCCCATAGATACAATAGTTGTATCCACTGAGGGGAAATAACAATTCAATCGATTCGGACTATAATAAAAAATACGCACACGTTGTTTGAAGGTCACACACAAAAGACAACAATCTAGTTAAATTTCTATTAACAATCTAGTTCTTCCGTACTGACGTGTACGTCATTACAGTTTCTAACTTGGCCTTGCAGTACTAATATCCTTTGCGCGTTAACGAACCTGTAAAATTAATGAATTATAATAACGAGCTATACTGACGATCCTTATAATAGTAATAACGAACCTGTTATTAATAGAAACAGCTCACGTTGTTACCATTAATAACTCAGTAATAGTGTTAGTCACAGGTAATAACTACCATGAATTTTAAGCTAAGCCTCCATGAGAAACAGATAACGGGCCACAACTTATTCAGTTCTTTACATTTTCACAAGATACATCCGCCAGCGTACAAAGTACGGAAATTGTAAAATAAAACATTTCTCTTCCTAGAACGTAGACCTCGATAAGATTTGTGTCCTGCGCGCGTGCTGTTGACCAAAACAAAGCGACAGGCCACAAAGATTCATTTCCGTGTTGTCCCGCGCAATGGATGGTTCAGCGGAGGGAGCGAGCGAGCGATCCAAATGATCACCGTCGGCCAATGAAGAAGACTACATGTATCCAAGAATCGCGCGTTTGCAGGCGATGATAGCGGCAGTCTTGAGCCCAAACCACATTAGAGGAAACAAGGTAGGTTCAAACCAGTCTTTGTTTCGTTGACGGTGTGGTTTTGCTGACGTCACGACAACGAACCAATAGCAGGGCTCATATTGCATCTGGTAGCACTGTGACCACCAAATCTGGTTCCACTGTTGGCCTAACGACATGGCGTTTTGGTGACGTCACAAAGTTTGTTTGAAATAAAGCCTTCCTATTGGCTAGCCGAACAAGAGGAGGTGTATTTTCCTCCCATAGAAATGACCCTACCTTGTTTCCTCTACCGTGGCCCAAACCCATCGTGGCCACCTGCTCCAACTGATCGACATCCTCGAATAGGCCGAAAGACTCTCGAAAGAAATGAGAACTTGACTGGGGTTTGCTATTAGCTTTGGTCGTCATGGAATTGAGTGATAAGAGAGAAAGGTAATATAAGGGCAAGCAGTAAACCTACACCATATTAAGGTTGTGGTAGTATGTGAGACGCCAAATTTATCACACTTATAAAGCAGAAGCTGAGAAATTGCGATTTCACCATCTAATGAAAGTGTCATTACAATTTCATGAAATATTAGTCGGATTTTTATCATGTGTCGCAAATTTAACGTTATTTATAACGCAAAACCATCACAATAATTAAATCACAAATCCATTATTATGAAAAATCAATAACAAAACAACTACAATAATTTCTAAACAATCGCAATGAAAGACACGAGAGTAATTTGACAAACATCAATTTAATCTTGCACCGCACGCACACAAGTTACACTGCCTTTTACTTCAAATAGAAATTTTATACAGCACTAACAAAAAATCAACATTTCCCCGATTGTTTTAGTTATAACCTGCGTGCACATACAAAAATATGAAGACCCAACACGCAATCAGTGTGAAGAAGTCGTTCATTTCGTAAATGAAAACATTTATTGGTTCAACTGAACACCTCAACTTTGCAATAAACAACAGCTCCACTCAAAAAACAGCTCACTTTTAGTGCTCCAGTTGCACTAAAAAACAGCTCCAAAAATTTGAAGTCAAAGCAATAAGCGCAACATCAACGAGGTCCGTGTGTTCAAGTTATCAAAGTAATTTCCGGATTGATTTGCCCCCAAACATTCCTTTGAGGAAACTTCAATCACAATCTTTTATTAATTTTCGAACTGCAGTGAGCCTGAAGTTGTTTTTAAATAAAATTCCTTCTCAAATTTGGATTTAACTTTGATATTCTGTCGGTAATGTTTATTACGGCAACGTTCTTTAAACAAATGAACGCATCTTGATATAACTAGAAATATGTTTCCCAAATTGTAATTTTCCGAACATACAAGCAGTTATGAATCAACTGCAAATTTTGTAAATTTTTTCGAGTCCGGGTAAAAGCCTGCGAAAAATCAAGCATAATTCAGGAAATATCGGAAATCAATAGTTACTTGCAACGACATAAACATACTACGTTACTATTACCGAACCTATCTATTCCCCTCTCTTAATGCGAACTTAGCCGTTCTTTTATACTTCATCTTCTCGGCATCAAAGTATGCGTGAATTGAACCACGTCAGCAAGAATTCACAGTGAAATACATTCAAGTGTGAACAGTCGATGTTCCATGCAGAAGAATCTTCAAGGCGACATTTCAACTCATACATATAAACTCCACTTAAAATGACGGAATAAATAAATAAGTAAATTCACACAAGAAGAAAACATAAAGACATTAATTAATAAATTCCTACAAAAGAGGGGATAAATAAATAAATTCACACGAAAAGAACATATAAATAAATAGCTTCACTAGAACAACAGACCTGGAGCAGAAGGGCAGTGTCGCGAGTGAGGATCCTGACGCAGTACTTGTGGCCCTTGGCGTTGCAGGGCAGCACCACCGTCACCTCCTCCAGCGCGCTGTACGCGATCTCCACCAGCGCCGGGCACCCGCAGCTCTGCA
This sequence comes from Platorchestia sp. MABIK, assembly GCA_014220935.1. Taxonomy (NCBI): domain Eukaryota; kingdom Metazoa; phylum Arthropoda; class Malacostraca; order Amphipoda; family Talitridae; genus Platorchestia; species Platorchestia sp. MABIK. The sequence goes on along the minus strand of JACJUY010009942.1, from coordinate 24,603 downwards.
CAAATACAACAATGGGATCAATTTCTTAAGTATAATACGTATCAAAAATACCGATCTCAACCCGCAGCTCTGCGCAAATACAATAATGGGATCAACTTCTAAGTATAATACTTATCAAAAATACCGATCTCAACCCGCAGCTCTGCGCGAATACAAGAATGGGATCAACTTTTAAGTATAATACTTATCAAAAATACCGATCTCAACCCGCAGCTCTGCACAAATACAACTATGGGATCAGCTTCTAAGTATAATACGTATCAAAAATATCGATCTCAACCCGCAGCTCTGTGCAAATACGAAAATAAGATCGAAAATCAAAGTTATAACGTATCCTAAAACCGATCTCTACCAGCGCTCGGCGCCCGCAATGAAAAAATGTGATCAACTACCGAATATAATACGTGTCCGAAATACGGGTAATCGATTCCATCATTCATAAAGTACTCAAAAAAACATGAATTCAATCGTGTTATTCATTACGCATTGAAAAGTTCGTCAGCTAATCGTCGTGCACATAGTGTAAACAACGGACGGTTAGTCGTTCACCTTATTCTTAAAGTACACCAAAAATTCGGTTAGCCAATTGTACTGCTTATAACGAACATTAAGAGACGGTGAGCCAGTCACCCAAGTCAAAACATTCACAAAATACGGACATCACACCGCTACAGGTATGAGCATATCACGTCACAACCTATCATATTAATGCAATCGATTCAGGCTTGAGGTTTTCAATCATGTCACAAATTCGGAGTGGGTTTTCTTACCCTAATTTAGTTCCCGAGAGCCAAGTCACCTCAAGGATTCAAACCACAATAGCTGGGAAACTATCAAACCCAGCAGGCATTCTATCTTTTTAATTCTACGTCAATTTTTAATTTAGTTGAATTGTTCGTGACAACCAGAATATCCTCCTTTATTCTACGTCCATTTGCAATTCACGTAAATTATTCATAAGAAGCGAATATCTCTCCCAATTTTACTGCTATTAAAAATTTAGTTAAATTATTCATGAGAAGCAGGATATCTTACTCAATTTTACTTCCATTTACAATTTAGGTAAATTATTCATGAGAACTGGAATAACTTCCCCAATTCTACGTCCACTTACAATCCACAGGAATTATTCATACAAAGTGAGACACTGAGACATCGGTCTGAAGCCCCCGATACCTCGACCTCCTCTTCAATCGATCACCTCAAAGCATGCGTCAATCCTAATGAAAGAAGCCCCGTAATGAGCTAGACTACCTGCAGTAAAGCAAACGTTAAATCGATTCACTAGAATCAATTTGTCGGTCAAGTACTCATTCTTTCGCTGTGCGTACTCACTTCGTACTCAATTTTATTTAATGGGTTTGATAGATTAGCAAGATTTAGAGTACAAGTCTAGGCTTTGGTGTGGCAAGTGAGTAGAGTTGCGCGTGAATGTCTGTACCATCATTACGAAATTTTAGCGAACCAACATGATGAGGCTAATAAAACGTCGGGGTACGGAAAGAATGTTCAGCAAATATAATGAAAACAATTAATTTTACAAACCTTGTTAGCCTATCCGGATATTTATTAAAATTCAGTCATAAAATTAATTCTCATCGCGACTGATGGCATGTAAAAAATTTAAACAAATTAATTACCAATCCTAATTGAAAATTAAGTGACGCAGGTTTTAATCAAAAGAATAAAATAACAGTTTTGGTACTGGTGTCGGCATTGAAAGCTGTGATATGAGGCGACATCAATTAACGGTTGTGCAACAACGTCCGTTTTAAATTTAATTTTAAACTTTCCAATCATAGGTTGAAACTGTATGATGCGCATGCGCACAAGACACGACTGTCAACAATGCTAATCCGATCTATAAATAAGGAGAACACCGTCCGTTCCTGACACTCTGAAAACACGGTTATATCAAGTTCGTAACACATATACTCGACTGAACTACTGTGTACCCGAGCAAAGGTGCAGTAGAATTCCTCCACCAATCAACCACTGATGAACACCCTTATTTGTAAGCATTATATGCGCCCAGCGCATCATTCATTTTTCCAGTCCTTCCCCACCTATCCTTTTGCGTTACACTTCATTTCTACTCGATACAGTCTGAATCAAACTCTTTTGAATTTCTTATCAGCATCACAGCAACCTACCAAGACTAGAATACGTGACCTGAGACTGCTTCTTCTGTTTTCAGGGCTTTTGTTTCACAAATAAATAATGGTTGTGAGCAAAAAAAGCCCCGTCATTTGTGACTGCAGGAATACGGGAACACACAGCAGCCGAAGCTTTTTGTCAAAACAATATCGGGATGCCAGAAATTCATCCGCGGCCTAAAGTACGCGCCAGCTGCGAAAAATTTCCTAATTTACACCACAGGTGATGCAACGTTAGGCTAATGAGAAAAACGAATTCTATTTGGCTCTAATGCACCCATATTTGACTCTTAATTCGGTGCTGCACAAATTCTCTGCCATTTTACACAGCTTAAACTACGAACAGAACCATAAGCAGAACGGAAATAAAACATCATAACCGATTATTTTGGCCATTTAATTAAATTACGATCGTGAAATTATTTTAAGTAATTTAGATAAATGACAAGTGTGTCAGTGGCATTAGGTTATCTATATTTAATCGCACGAGTTCTGAAAATTGACTTCACACATGGAAAGAAGTGCCAGGTTGTCGGCGAGTTTGTTTATTTATTAGAAACGAGGAATTCCCCAACCTTCCCGCTCTACAACCTTTGATCCGGCTATAGAACCATTCTAGACCCAGATGGCTAGTGAAGAATGCTAAAACCCATGAATTTTAAAGCGAAAAGGCTGGAGTAGGAAGCTAGCCACTTAGCCATGCCAAAACTCATGGAGATATAGACCCCGTTTTAGTAAGTCTTCGACATGACAGTAGAAAATTCCACACTGATTCTCGCCAAATGAAAAAATACTTGGAAACATAGACCTCGTCCTACCAAGTCTCGGATATGACAGTAGAAAATTCCAGACCTAGTCTTGCCAAATATAAAAAAGTGGAGGAATAGACCCCGTTGTAAGTCTTCGCCGTGACTGGTAAGCATGCCGTGAACAATTCCAGAGCGATCTTAATATATTGAGGAACGTGAGGGCTTTTGAGAGACTTGGCAGCCGCTCAGAGATGTACATACATATATCCAGGGTCACTTGAATGCAGACACTGCATGCAGTGGGACAAGAATATTAAATTTTTTTGATTAATTTCGAGTAACTTGTGATCCAGTCTTACATTTGGAGGATTCCTTTGTCTCACGAAGCTGATTCCGGCCGGTGTAGAAACTTGTGTAGAGCTATTGCCATTAATACAACTCGTGTTCATAATGCGAGCTTCGATACCAAAGTCATTGTATTGTGTTTCAGCAGCCTAACACCGAAAGCAAAAACACAAAAGTTTTCTTCACATTTTCCACCTATAAGTGAACTCACTTGATGTTACAATTTTATTCAATTTTCACCTTGAAACAACTACCCTCCTAGTTATAGTATTCTTTATATTATTCCCAGAAAACAGTTGCCCGCAGTTCAAGAAAAACAGTTGAAGATTCATAGAATCTTCCCATCTAATTCCTCTTGAAACAACTGCAGTTTTCCTTACGTATTGTCTTTAAATCAGCTGTGTTCGAACTCAGAAATTTCTACGTCAATCTAAAACAAAAAATTGTCCACACATGTAATTGTGCAGATAATGTCCCAACATGACACCATACAAAAGATAACGTCACATAGAGATGTCACATAGAGATGTCACATAGAGATAACGTCACATAGAGATAATGTCATATAGAGATTACGTCACATAGAGATAACGTCACATATAGACAGCGTCACAACAAAACATCACAACATACACTCTCACTGTAGTTTTTTGCATTCTACAAAAAATGGCAACACTATCTCTGACGTGCTGCCCCGGCGCTGTCCATCCCTCCCCAGCAAGCAGTGCACATTTACATGCAGAAGTAACATCAAATCGGCAAATTTACATGGTGAACAAGACGACATCAGGCAACGGATCGTCGCAGGTGGTCGGCGTTACTATGTTCTTTTTAATGCACGATTTAATTCGGACGTTTTTCAAATCAAATTTGGCCATAAAGAGCAATAAGCAACCCTGCAGTGTTGACAGATGCGGAATGCCACACAAATACGAGTATATTGAATCGTCTTATTTCGAAGCTGATTTATTTTGCGTGATACGATACTGTTTAGCAACGTAACTTTTTGCTTCTATATTATTGATAAATTTTCAATGTTCACTACTGTTCTCTTTACCTAGTTTTACCGGTATAAGAATTTATGAGAAATAATGTTTGTGTTCAAGTAGAACAATGTAATTCAAGAACAACTCAATCACTGAAATAAATGTAATGTTATTTTCAACAAAATCCGATTTAAATTTATGTTTCAATATATACCGAGATCATACATTGATTTGATATCGAAATGCATTTGGAAGATTCGAAATATGAATTCTAAACTTTTTATGCATATTTTGTTTAAGACCTACAAATTTATAGCTGTCCAAGTGCATTTTTTGCACTGGGCGGATAAATCATAGATGCTCCACAAAAAAGTTACACAGGGCTGAGTTAGCCAGACGCAGTCACCCCTCGATGTCCTGAAACTGCGTCACGACCCACAGTGACACTTCTTGCACAAATGTGAGGTATGTTGCGTTCTTGTGTGGTATGTTGTGTGGTATGCTGCGTGTTGTACGCGTGGTATGTTGTGTTCTTGTGTGGTATGTTGCGTTCTTGTGTTGTATGTGTGGTATGTTGCGAAACAGCGTCACGACCCACAGTGACACTTCTTGCACAAATGTGTGATACGTGGCGTTCTTGTGTGGTATGTTGTGTGGTATGCTGCGTGTTGTACGTGTGTGATGTTGTGTTCTTGTGTGTATGTTGCGTTCTTGTGTAGTATGTGTGGTATGTTGTGAAACAGCGTCACGACCCACAGTGACACATCTTGCACAAATGTGTGATACGTGGCGTTCTTGTGTGGTATGTTGTGTGGTATGCTGCGTGTTGTACGTGTGTGATGTTGTGTTCTTGTGTGGTATGTTGCGTTCTTGTGTTGTATGTGTGGTATGTTGCGAAACAGCGTCACGACCCACAGTGACACATCTTGCAGAAATGTGTGGTATGTTGAGTTCTTGCGCTCAGTGTTGGTAGAATATAATTCCTGTTTACGTTTCATTGCATATGCTGAACAAAGGCTATTTTTGTTTACCTTTCATACCTTGAGTGCAGCAAGCATACATTTGCGCCAGCGTAGAACACCATTCATTCAACCAATACAATTCAAGCTCACAGTGCTAACCCTAAACTCGATGCAGAATAAATAGCACCCATGTTCCATTAATGCTCAGTGCAGTATAAATAGCACCCATGTTTTCATCAATGCTGAGTGTATGTAAATGCACCTCATGTTTAAGATGCACACACACACACACACGAACACGTGTGTACGAGGCCTGCGCGGCAGCGGGGACGTTACGCCACGCAGTTACGCCACCGCGCCTGCGTCACGCCGGGGGCACATGACGCACAGCGCCGCAATGACACGGTAAGAAAACAAGGAGCTGAATAAAAAACCAAGAGCCGGATAAAAACCACGGGCCGGTTAAAAACTATGTGCTACAGCATCTAGTACGTCACGTCCTACAGCATCTAGCCACGTGCTACAGCATCTAGTACGTCACGTGCTTCAGCATCTAGCCACGTGCTACAGCATCTAGTACGTCTCGTGCTACAGCATCTAGCCACGTGCTACAGCATCTAGTACGTCACGTGCTACAGCATCTAGCCACGTGCTACAGCATCTAGTACGTCACGTGCTACAGCATCTAGCCACGTGCTACAGCATCTAGCCACGTGCTACAGCATCTAGTACGTCACGTGCTACGGCATCTAGCCACGTGCTACAGCATCTAGCCACGTAATACAGCACCTAGCCACTTGCTACAGCACCTAGCCACGTGCTACATCATCTACGCACGTGCTACAGCATCTAGCCACATGCTACAGCCCCTAGCCACGTGCTTCAGCATCCAGTCACGTGCTACAGCATCCAGTCACGTGCTACAGTATCTAATCGCGTGCTACAGCATCCAGTCACGTGCTACAGCATCTAATCGCGTGCTACAGCATCCAGTCACGTGCTACAGCATCTAATCGCGTGCTACAGCATCTAGTCACGTGCTACAGCATCTAATCGCGTGCTACAACATCCAGTCACGTGCTACAGTATCTAATCGCGTGCTACAGCATCCAGTCACGTGCTACAGTATCTAATCGCGTGCTACAGCAATGTAGGCGCGTGTTACAACAAGTAGCGCAGCCAAGTCCGTTTAGTTGAACTTACTAACATACACAGCCAGTTGTACCGATGCGACAACGAAAAGTCTTTGAAAATCTGATCCCAAAAGGCAACGAGGCACAACATATCAAATAAAATATTGATTCCCAGTCCACAAGCGAGGTAAACAATATATAATATCCGTATTGACATCGCAAATCTGAGGGAATCATTCCAAGAAAATACCGACGGCAAACGTCGTAAAAAACGCACCGCGACGGGCTCTAAGAGAAGCTTATTCGGTTTCCTAATGGGACTCAATGTAACTGAAAAGAATAAAATCCTTTATTTTTCGCCAAGAATTTCCGTTGAAATCGATAGTGACTGATTCAGCTCTTGGGAAAATTTAAACAGAAAAAAGTAAAAAGGCTTGATGTTCGGATCTTCACAATGTACGTTTCAAACCGTGTTCTACTCCAAGCATTTTTCAGATATAAATAGAAAATTAGAAAGAAAACAAGTAGCGACGAATACTGCATATGAATATCAACACATCTAACCAGAATTTACATAAAAAAGGGCCCCTCCAAAGACTTCTTTCTTCATTAATACTAACCATTCATCTAAATACACATCCTAGGCACACTGAACCACGGTTTTTGTTAAATCGAACCCCATAGGAACTTTTACGGCACAACCGCGAGAGAAAAATCCACTGTTGAGTTGGCTACGCGATGCGCTGTTTTTCAGAGCAACGAATTTTACAGCGCATTTACTTAGTCATACCACAAGGTTATCAATGATCGCGAGGACAGAACACAAATTTTAATGCACATACTTGAAAATTTCAACACGAAAAAGCAGCGCGTAGTGTAGCCAAGTAGGCATGAGAAGTTTCACAGCGGGCTGTACCAATAGATGTACTTATGGCTTCAGAAATGGTACGATGATGTTTGTACATTTGCCTCATTAGTGTTCACATGAACACTTGAAGCTTTTCATTCTGCCTCCAATTCCAATCCTTAGCTCGCTTTATATGCTGTTTTTTAAATGTGTTTGTTTCGAATAAACCTTTCTCAATCTTTGATAAATTGTCATTATTTACTCATCTCCGTAGATGCCAAATAAGCCCTTTGTTATTACGTCCCAAACCTCTTTCTCAACAAACTTTCCCCTCAGTGTTTTCCTATCTTTTTTTCTATATGTTCAAATCCCTCTTTGTTGGCTTCGAGAGGGACGGACACATTGAGGGACGGACACGTCAGTGAGGGACGGACACATTGAGGGACGGACAAATTAGCAGATGAAAGAGGTCAAATGCGAGGACACAGCAGTTGTCGCTCAGCTTTAAAGCAATCGATATGAGGGATCGGGAAGGAGGGGTCCGAAGGGAGGGGTCGGAATGAGGGGTCATGAGGGGGAGGTGCACCCTCACCCCCCTTTCCCCCTCTGGTCCGAGCACGGACTTTCATTTGCCCATCAATCATGAAATTCCCTGTAATTTGCCGGCGCAATACTGAGAAGTCTGGCACTAACTTCACGAGTATCAAAACAATATGAAAGCAAAAAATCTCATCACCGGATTGAAGGAGAAATAATGCTAAAAAAGAGAATACGTGAGGTTTAAAAAAATTGAGATGTCTTAAGGTCAATTAGATTCAAATTTGCGAACCAATTCGTGAACTCTTGGTTTGCCCACCCGAAGTTAGGGGGTCGCAGCGGCGAGGGAGGAAAGGATCGAAGCAAAAATCAGATGGACAGTCGAGGGAAAATGGTTGGCCACGGGCATTTGGCCAGCCGGAGTAAAAAGACAGTCGAATGTAAATGAACAGCCGATGGTAAATGGACAGTGGAGGGTAAATGAACAGTCGAGGGTAAATGGACAGTCGAGGGTAAATAGACAGTCGAGTGTAAATGAACAGCCGATGGGAAATGGACAGTCGAGGGTAAATGGACAGTCGAGTTTAAATGAACAGCCGATGGTAAATGGACAGTCGAGGGTAAATGGACAGTCGAGTGTANAAATGGACAGTCGAGGGTAAATAGACAGTCGAGTGTAAATGAACAGCCGATGGTAAATGGACAGTCGAGGGTAAATAGACAGTCGAGTGTAAATGAACAGCCGATGGTAAATGGACAGTCGAGGGTAAATACACAGTCGAGGGTAAATGAACAGCCGATGGTAAATGGACAGTGGAGGGTAAATGGACAGTCGAGGGTAAATGGACAGTGGAGGGTAAATGGACATTGGAGGGTAAATGGACAGTGGAGGGTAAATGGACAGTCGAGGGTAAATAGACAGTCGAGGGTAAATAGATGGTCGAGGGTAAATGGTTATTCAAGAGTAAATGGACAGTTAAGTGTAAATGGACAGTTGAGGGTAAATGGACAGTTGAGGGTAAATGGACAGTTGAGGGTAAATGGTCATTCGAGAGTAAATGGACAGTCGAGGGTAAATGGACAGTTGAGGGTAAGTGGACAACTGTTTGCATCAGCTTTAAAACTTTAAGTTCGCTCCTTGCGTGCAAGAAGAGCGGTTGATAAAAGTCGACGTTAGCTTTCACGGACTGTCACAACTCTGGTGCAATACATTATTATTGTCGAGGAATTACAAAACAAAATCCAACAGAACACAACACACCAAAAACGACGACACCAAGCTTCCATTTCAGTACCCCAAAATCAGCGGACATTCATCGCAGGACAGCAAACCCACGCAAGCGATGTTCAAAACTAAAAAAAATTCCATCAGTCCCAATCTCAAAGTCTCAATTCAATCTTGAGCATCCCCTGTGGGGGCAACGCACCTCATAAAATCACCGAACAATAAACATTATCTTGACGTCAACGGAGTCCTTCAAATTCGAAAGTTCGTAGGCCCACGCGAAGTTCAAGGTCGTCGGTCGAGAGCACTGCAAGCCTTCAAAATGCAGGGAGAGCGCGGGCACGGGCAGCACAAAGAAAAAAGAACGAAAGAAAGAAAAAAAGAAAGAAAGGAAGAAAGAAATGAAGAAAGAAAGACAGGAAGAAAGACAGGAAGAAAGAAAGGCAGCTTATTTTCAAAAAAAGTCGAAACATGAAATGTAATACAACACATTAGATAGTGAAAATCGCTGATAAACAACGGTTGATATGAGCAAGGTGTGCGTGCTTACAGTGGTGGTAGTCACTGGGAGTGGCAGGAGGCAGATCGTCGGTCCAACTGGGAGTGGCAAGAGGCAGGTGGGAGTAACTGGGAGTGGCAAGAGGCAGGTGGGAGTAGCTGGGAGTGAGGGAGGCAGGTGGGAGTAACTGGGAGTGGCAAGAGGCAGGAGGAGATCATAAGGAGTGGGGAAGGCAGGCGGGAATAGCCGGGAGAAAAAGAGAGAGTTCACGCTGCTCCTGTACCCTGTGACCCGGTCATGCAGCAGTCATAGTTGTGTCGTTCTCTAGACCGTATTTGGCTGGAGGCAACTTTCTGGACGGTTTATGGCTAGAGACAACTTTCTGAACGGTTTACAACTAGAGGCAACTTTCTGAATGGTTTATGGCTAGAGACAACTTTCTGAACAGTTTATGGCTAGAGACAACTTTCTGAACGGTTTATGGCTAGAGACAACTTTCTGAACAGTTTATGGCTAGAGACAACTTTCTGAACAGTTTATGGCTAGAGACAACTTTCTGAACAGTTTATGGCTAGAGACAACTTTCTGAATGGTTTCTGGCTTGAGGAAACTTTCTGAATGGTTTGAGGCAACTTTCTGAACTGCTTATAGGTAGAAGCAACTAAGTTTCGAGAGTAGAGCTTTACAGATGCTTCGAAGTTCACACTGACGATAAAATTCCTTGTACCTCCAGCTCGGTTCTTTTGGAACTCAAATGTGGAATGATGCGCTGCCAGTTCTACTCATTTGTTTCGAGCGTAATTTTGGATTGTGTATCGTTAGTATTTAGTGTAACCATGGCAGGACAGTTCATTGCAAAAGTCACTTTTTGGACAATATACTTCGTAATTTTACTCAGTATTTCATTGAGAAGTTACCGCGAGTGTTCAGCTTTCATGGAGAACATATGATATCGATGGTTGGAAGTAGTCCCATGGTTGCGACAAAGATCAACTCGAGGGTGTGTCATTTTACTCGTTTCTCACGCCGTATTCAATTGCATTCTCGATTAAAAATCTTCGATTAACGACTCAAATTTGCGCCATATACGACCGCAGTTTCTGAGCAACTGGCAGAATAATATCCAAAATTCACTGGAATGCGGAAAATAATATAGAATAATTCTGCAGAGTGCGGATAATAATATCGAAAAATGTAATTCAGCAGGTTGAGGACATTAATATAGAAGAATTCAGCAGGTTACAGAAAATATAAAAAATTCAGAAGGTTACATAAATTATCATGAAATAATTGAGCATACTACAGAGACTATAGTGCAGAATAACAGAGCAGCCTGTAGAAATAAGAGCAGAGTAACTGAACAGATTGCAGAAAATAGAGCAGAATAATTGAGCAGATAACAGAGAATAGTACAGAATAATAGATTAGACTGCAGAGAATGCTTTAGAACAACAGAAGAGGCTAAAGAAAATCATATAGAATAGATGGCATGAAAACTCATCTGACTATAGCATCCATGCAACACAATCTCAAGGCAACAGTGATGGATTTGCTTCGATATCTCGGCGCCCAACGACACTCGGATGCACTGAGGGACTCGCGCGACCCAAACTCGCACTAATGGTCGCGTGAGGCATTTTGGAAGCGCTCAGGAAAAAGAGGAGATGCTCCTGATGAGACGCGTCTGGAGTGTCGTAAGTTGGCCAATCAATTCCACTTCGGTGCGAAGTTAGGGGAGACGACGAAATTAACGGAAGCTGGGTAAGTCGTGATCTTCGAGTTAACGGAAAAATATTAGATTGAGTTATATAAGGTGATCTATTTCAACTAAAGGAAGGTTTGCTAATCTAACCTTCAGTTTGGGACCTAACAGTTTCCCCCAGGGAGGGCGTGTTCGTGAATAAAAGTTATGTGTCGCCTTTTGAATTTATTTCTCAAGTTTCACGTTCGCTGAAGAAGGAGAGTTCCATCAGAGTTTGAGAATTCATTTTTAACTTCCGAAAAGAAATGCACAACTCAAAAGGGTTGGTTATTAATAGCCGTGAAGACTCGGTTGAAAAATAGTATACTGTCTAGCGAACTACACTAGAGAAATGAAAGCTGCCACATGCACAGTACTATCCAGAAATGTCTCAGGAAAAATGTAATCAAAAAAGACCAGCACAGACAACTTAATCAAGAAATGCTACCACAGGTAGAAGACCAGTAAAAAATGCTATCCCATGCGCAGGACAAGTCATGAATGCAATCACAGACACAACACAATCAAGACATGCAATCACAGGTGCAACACAAAACATGCAATCACAGGTGCAACACAAAACATGCAATCGCCGCCACAACACAAAACATGCAATCACAGGTGCAACACAAAACATGCAATCGCCGGCACAACACAAAACATGCAATCACAGGTGCCACACAAAACACGCAATCACCGGCACAACACAAAACATGCAATCACCGGCACAACACCAAACATGCAATCAAAGCCACAACACAATCAAGAAATACTATCACAGCCACAACACAATCAAGAAATACTATCACAGCCACAACACAATCAAGAAATACCATCACAGCCACAACACAATCAAGAAATACTATCACAGACACAACACAATCAAGAAATAATATCACAGGCACAACACAATCAAGAAATACTATCACAGCCACAACACAATCAAGAAATACCATCACAGCCACAACACAATCAAGAAATACTATCACAGACACAACACAATCAAGAAATACTATCACAGTCACAACACAATCAAGAAATACCATCACAGCCATAACACAATCAAGAAATACCATCACAGCCACAACACAATCAAGAAATACTATCACAGCCACAACACAATCAAGAAATACCATCACAGCCACAACACAATCAAGAAATACTATCACAGCCACAACACAATCAAGAAATACTATCACAGACACAACACAATCAAGAAATACAATCACAGCCACAACACAATCAAGAAATACTATCACAGCCACAACACAATCAAGAAATACCATCACAGCCACAACACAATCAAGAAATCCTATCACAGCCACAACACAATCAAGAAATACTATCACAGACACAACACAATCAAGAAATACCATCACAGCCAGAACACAATCAAGAAATACCATCACAGCCACAACACAATCAAGAAATACTATCACAGCCACAACACAA
>JACJUY010009941.1:18248-35187 GCA_014220935.1 Platorchestia sp. MABIK | reverse complement strand
GCGCATTAACGCGATTAATAGAATTGTGAATTATACGAGCACTATCCTAACAATAGCCCGGCCAACATCCCTTCTATAAATTAACTGCACGCAGAATACATGACAAAATCCTACTTCTCCTATATTACGTTTCCAACAGCGTTGGCCACAATCATGCCTCCAGGTTACAAATACATCCACACTGGCATCAGTTCATAATCTCTGGATCTCATCAGTTCAGGAAATGTGCTTTTGATGATTTTGTTCAGATCCTCACATCTCTGTATCTCCGCACTTCCACATTTCTACTTTGCCGCCTAGCCTGCACAATTAAGTGATTAACCCCATTACTGTTAATGGCACAAATCGTGCTCATTCAAATATTTAGTTTTTTACTTCAATGACAATAAATTTTCATTACATTTCTTTCAAACAGTATTTCTTCTAAAGAAAAACTATCTCTCACCCTCCCGATGACATTTGATTTCTTATTTCTTCGACCACCCCTTTCTCGTTTTTTGAATTTCTTTTTTTCTGCAAATAGATAGAGAAACTTCAATTACCGATAACAATTTTAACTTGTTTAATTTTTTGCATAAAAACATTTCGACGCACGCTATCTCCACATATTATTTCCAGCATGACTTTTATTTCCACAACCACCCATTTATAACGCACGTACTTCCTTTTCCGATGGTTCTCGGCACACAACTGCCCTTTTCCATGAGCTATACCTAAAGTGTTCTTGAGGGCTGCCCTCTACTTCTTCTTCGACCAATTGTGTCCTCAGAAACTTCAGAAGTGATCGTCTAAACCCCTCCTGTATGTCGATTTGGCTGTTTAATTGGCGGTCCTGAAGCTCGCATTCTCCTCTCGCAAGGAGTAGATGTCCCTTATTGGCTGTGAGAACGCTCTTTCCCTGCCTTCTTACGAGTGCGGGCTTGAGACATTTCCCTGTAAATTCCACGCTCATTCTTTTTCCATGCCTATTTTCTAAGGCCTGTGTGTTAGGTCTCCCGCTGAGCTGACATCCTGTCGCTACGACCGCTCGTTCTCATATCCTTAAGCTCAAGTGGTCTCCTATACAGCTGACAATATATCAATCCCCCTCTTGTGGTTGACCATTGGCTTTCACGTTCCTTCGGCTCAAGGGTCTATCATAAATCGGCTTTCCCAGGCCTATTCAAAAGTCGCTGATACACATCCTACACAAACACAACACACTTCGCACAACACACATCAGCACACAACTCAAACACAAGCACCAGGACTCACAAAGCATTCAAAATGTTGAAGCAATACGCCCGTACTGTTGGAAAACGTAATTCTTATAATGTGCTAAAATTTCAACGAACGAATCTTAATAAAGAGCTACAAACACCATTGCAGCCTGGTAATAAAAACGAAGCAAAAACTCGAAGAAAACACAATTTAGCAAACACAATTTAGTCATTAAAGGACACCATCTAGTAATGGATTCATCAAATTAACTATTTCTTAAAATTCATAACAGAAGAGACCCCGAATGTACTCAGCACACACTTCATACTCCACCGCAAGGCACTTTTTGCCACTGTATCAAGTGAACTGTATCAGGTTCTGCAGATAGTTGTGTGTTGTGAAGTTACTTTTCAACGCAACATGAGGTTTATTTAGCTGTAGCTGCTAACTACAATTTAAGTAGCTTTAGACTACCAAGGCAGGAGTAAGGAAACACTCTGGTACGCACGTCTCTGTGTACTGAGCTCTGTCGGTTACAGACTTCGGCTTAAAACCAGCCGTACCCGGAAGTCAGGCAAGAGCGCATAACAATATCTGTCCAGAGCTCGTAAAGGAGGAACACAACAGCAGCTTCTGGAGCTTCTACTCACAAAACCAGTGCCACATTATAACGACGGAAATTTTAAAATAGAACATTGTGAAATAGTGATATATGTAAGAGCACATCCTATGAAAGATAGATTTTTGAAGCCCTTTGTCACTAAATGGATGCTGATTTTCATGGTTGCTCCACTCTGAAGTGCGATGGTTATCGCGTGTGACAGTTTTGAATCGTGTTTTTGCACTGGGAAAAGGGTTAGCTGTTTTCCTCTGATCACGTAAATCAGATCTTTGCATCTATTTGGAGGATAAGTCATGGATTCTATAGCTGGCATATCTATCAGACAGATTCCAATATGTAAATGTACTAAACAAGAGCATGCAAGGTCTTGAATTATGTATTTTGAATGTGCAGGACAAAGCACGTGCATTCATGCAAAAGCTTTCATTGTGGGAAAGCAAACGCTTGGAAAAAGTCACTGAAATGTTCCCATTTTATCACCAAGAGTGGATGACATCAAGTGAAGACATCAACTCTTTCATTGTGTCCCATCTATCACATCTGCAAGGCTACTTCAGGGAGTACATATTACCCTGAATTGGAAAATTTCCACCTGAACTGGATTAGAAACCCTTTCGCAGCCGGGGTAGGTGTACATCTTGATATGAAGGCGCAAGAGGAACTCATTGAACTATAAAATGATGGGGTATGAAAATAAAGTTCTCCGCCCTTCCAGTTGACAGAGTTCTGGATCTTGTGGGCTTCCTGAAGAAAGCACAGTTATTTTAAAATCTGATGATCTTACTACTAGTCGGTTTGGTTTCTTTTTCTCCGAGACTAACTCCGATGACTCAGGACTCATCATGACCTTCGCTGGGGCAAACACAATCAGCGGCGAAACGATGATTGAGAACATGTACCAATCCAATGATCTTGATTATGTGAGTACTGCATTAACTTATTTTTATTGATTTTTTGATGAACATATTTAGCATGAGAGTGTGCATCCTTACATGACCTCCAATAGCAGACCATGGTAGGAGTAAATTATTTTTCAGGTATTAGCTACGCCCTATTTTCACACAATATATCTACAACTGCCTACCTATGAGCAATTTTTAGCCGTACGTTGGACGACTTCATATTAGTCCATATTTTCTGTAAACAAATATGTATCCTGTCTATCGACTTACAGTCTTTTTATCCTCTCAAAGAAGAAAAAAAAAAATTTTTCAACGCAAAGCTCTTACTTGAATTACTTTCTTAGAAATGTAATATCCTCCTTCCGAAAGAGGCATGTGTTTCCTGATTGAAATATCAGCTTAGGAAATTGACGGATGATTTTCATTCCTAGAATTAAGTGACAGGAATATGATACAATCAATTGAATAGATCTTTTATTGCTTCTTTTCTGCGGACACTCGATTTTTAGTCATCACCTCATGTTTTGTGGGTGTTATTTCCTATTGTACATCTACTACTAAACTGACTTTATGTGCAGCGATATCATGCAAACTCACGTATAATTTCCATTCATTCTAATTCTGACATACTGCTCTTAAAAATTGGAAAAAAGCACAATACTTGTACACAATATTTTTTGAGTTAGCAGTTTGATTCAGCATTTCGCTTTAAGATAATGACTGAACAATCTAAACGCCATGTTAAAACCCCGGTGGCTATGACTCAACTAAAGAATCAACTCAAAGGCAAAAAACCACAGATCAAAAATAACAGGCTAGAATTCATTTAGATCAGTAAAAACCCATACTTCAGCTCAATCACCCGAATGGAAACAGAGTAAGTGAAAAATTAAGTATTTAATATATATATTATAAGAATTATGGCATTGGCACGCTGGTGTCTCAGCAGACATATTAGAAAATGTGTACTGGGATGACTATGTCCCAGTAGACAGTCCCAAAAAATAGGGTGAAAACAATCATGAATGTATATTTCATCTATAGGAAAACAAAAATAATTACACCTTGTAAAAATCTGTAAAAAGACTTGGAAAAAACAGTGAAGAAACTGTAAAAATAACTTCATCAGCGTAATGTTTCGATGGTGTCCACTACTAGTACATCAGTGTATGAAGAAGTTTAATGAAAATTAATTTACAGATTTTTTTCACTGAATTTTTTCAGGTTTTTAATGTAGTCTGAAAATGTACAAGAGTTCTCATAGAGTATTGGTGCCCACCAAACTAGCCTACAAAATAAATTAGAAACTTTTGAGTTTTGTGCGTTGCATTATTATACGCAATAAGGGTCTCAGGAGTATGCGAACTTAAGTGCAACATTGTAGGTCTCTCAAGATACTCGAGTTAGACCCATTGACGAAATATGACTCAAAGTTAATTTCATTTATAAGATACTNATAACTTTTTTGCACATGAAAGTTGAAAGCTTTAAGTTTCTATTTTACAGACCATACCACCTTGGTTCTTGATTCACGATGCCATGAAGGTAAATGAGTTAATACAGTGTGCGAACCGCACAAAATATGAGTGCAAATGCGGTGCTGTACTGCCTAAGAATAAGACTGCTAACTTACAGTCACGGTGTTTCACTCATATCTATTCGTTAGAAAACCAGAATGTAATCTACTACTAATAATAACAGATGTTTGTATAAATACGAGTATATGTATTTCTACTAGCGGGACCCGTAGAAATTTCACGGACAATATCATCAATAAGCTAGGTGGACCCGTGAAAAAATTCGGTCAACATAACTTGACATGACATATTCTAACCTAACCTATCTAAACCTAACATATTTTCACCTGTCATGTCCTAACCTATGCTTACCAAATCTATTCTAACCTAACATATCCCTATCCTATCGTAACCTAACCTAACCTTTCCTATCCTATCCTAACCTAACTTTAACCAATGCCATCTTTAGGTTAGGTGGGCCCGTAAAAAAATTCGGTCAATATTGCCTAACAAATTCTAACATACCATATTCTAACCTAACCCATCCAAATATAACATATAATAACCTATCCTATCCTAACCGAAGCTATCCTGAGAATATGTAAAGCATGAAAAGGTCGATGTTTACTCTAAATACGTTCACGGAATTTTGAAATTTTGTTCCCAAGAATCGGTAAAGGAACACAATTAAGAACGTTTTACACGAATGACATTTTGCTCGCTAATGCGCATTGTTCGAGTTGAACAACTTCAAAGTTATTGGAACGTCGTATGTGAAAGTGAAGCAACGGACTCGTAAATTTACCATAATACGGTATTGACGTAACGATAGGTCAGATTAGTTCAAGAACGTTAGGTTAGTTAAATCAGCTAACCTAAACTAACTTAAATAAACCCAAAATAACTTAACTTAGCCATACCGTGATTGATGTTTCCGTCAAGAATCTGAACGCCTTCCAACAATGCGGCGATTACGCAACTGACTATATAATGTTATTCCTACCTGAACGTTATTATAGTGTATCTCGAAAATTGCGCATTAACGAGCAAAACGTCCTTCGTGTAAAACGTCTTTAAATGTGTATTTAAATGTATTGCCAATTCTTGGGAACAAAATATTCAAAATCGTTGAACGCATTAAAGTAAATATCGACCCATAAAAAACCGTGAACCCGTGAAAAATTTAATCAACATCACCTAACCTATGTTAACCTAACCTATCCTAACCTAACATTTCCTAACCTATACAATCCTACTCTAACCTATCTTATCCTAACATATCAATGCATGTGAAGGCGATCTATTAATGTAACACTCAGGAATTCGGTATCCATGATACCGCAAACTCGGATGAGGAACGTTACACACAAACTTAGTTTTAAGCGTTTAAAAATATAGATGTTTCGTGTCAGGCCCCTGCCAGGCCCCTGTCGGTCAGGTGAGCTTTTTTAATTTTTTTGTTGGAAAAGAACCCTTACGTGGTGGAATATTCGGTCCTAAAATTTCATGGCGCTACGGACACTAGATCCCCCTCCCAGTGTAAGGGGATCAAAAAATCCTGAATTTTCAACCCCATTTTGACTCCATATAAAAAGAAAAAAAAACGGGAAATGAAAAATTTGAAACCGTAAATTTGCTTACAATGTGTTAAGAATTCTGAAACTGTCTTTAGTTTTGTTCTGGCATAAAAACTCAATGAGTTCTATGAAATTGAAATAGCAATAAAAATGAACTAAAAAACCAATATGTCCAACTTTTCAAAAAACTAAGGCCTGAATCGAAAAAGTGAATATCCGAAATTGTGTTTCTTTTCATATAATAATCAATAAGTTACATATAATAATCAAAATTCAAAAGAATCAGACTACAAATATAAAATTTCCTAATTATTATAAAAAATATTTTTTTTTTTTTCATTTTTTCGGAAATCACAATTCACAGTGTAAATATGAAGTTATGCATGGAGATTATCGAAATAAAAATGAAAACAGCATTCAATTACATAAATTGTCCATTATATTACACTTCAACAAAATATTTTGTTTCTGGCTTGTACCCAAAACCTTTAATTTTCAACATTCAAAAGAATAGAAGTCGATGAGTTTTCATGCTACGAAAAAACACAGACAGTTTTTGAATCCTTGAAGCATTTCTAACAAGAGTACAATAGTAAACTTCTCAATTGTACAAATGATTTTTTTTATCAAGCTCAAAACCCAAAATTAGTGTGTATTTGAGTTAGTGATCAAATATCGCATATAAAAAAAACGAAAAGTTACAAATGGATAATTTGCTACCGTACTTTTGTTAGAACTGCCCCAAGGATTCAAAAACTTTCTTTGGTTTTGTTCTAGCATGAAAACTCACTGACTTCTATTCTTTTGAAATATCCAGACAAATGTGTCAAAAAATTAATTTTTCGTATTTAAAAAAAATAAGGCGAAAAAAATTTGTTAGGTAATGTTGATGAAATTTTTCACGGGTCCACCTAGCCCAACGATGCCATTGGTTAAGTTAGGTTAGGATAGGTTAGGATAGGATAGGTTAGGACAGGATAGATTAGAATAGGATAGGTTAAATTAGGTTAGAATAGGATAGGTAAGGATAGTACGGGTTAGGATAGGTTAGGATGAGGTAGGTTAGGATGAGGTAGGTTAGGATGAGGTAGGTTAGGATGAGATAGGTTAGGATGAGATAGGTTAGGATGAGATAGGTTCGGATGAGATAGGTTAGGATGAGATAGGTTAGGATGAGATAGGTTAGGATGAGATAGGTTAGGATGAGATAGGTTAGGATGAGATAGGTTAGGATGAGATAGGTTCGGATGAAATAGGTTAGGATGAGATAGGTTAGGATGAGATAGGTTCGGATGAGATAGGTTAGGATGAGATAGGTTAGGATGAGATAGGTCAGGATGAGATAGGTTAGGATGAGATAGGTTTGGATAGGATAGGTTAGGACAGGATATGTTAGGACAGGATATGTTAGGACAGGATATGTTAGGACAGGATAGGTAAAGACATGTTAGGTTAGGATTGATTTGGTTATCATAGGTTAGGGAATGTTGACAGAATTTTTTCATGGGTCCACATTTTTATGTTTGACATATTATCAGGATAGGTTCGGTGAGGGTAGGTTAGGATATGTTAGATTAGGATAGGTTAGGTTAGCATAAGTTAGGTAATGTTGACGGAATTTTTGCATGGGTCCACGGTTTTTTATGTTCGACATATTATCAGGATCAGTTCGGTTAGGATAGGATAGGTTAGGTTAGGTTAGGTTAGAATATGTTATGTTGGAATTCGTAAGGTAGTGTTGACAGAATTTTTTACACGGCTCCATTTAGCGTAACGATGGCATTGTCCGAGGAATTCCGACAGGTCCTGCTTGAATGTATTATTACCGGTCAATAAGAGTCTTGAATGATAAAGACCGGTTTTCGATTAAGTAACACTATTCCTAAATCAGATTTTCAATTCTAGAAGAAAGAAAACAGGAAAATTAAATTAAATTTTCGAATTGTATCACACTAGTAATCGCAAAAACGCTGAAATTACTTTCAAACAATTTGTATTAGGCATCCCTCAAATTATTTTCTCCAAGAAATAAATAATCGAACGAGAATTCTAGGGTAAACTAGTAAAAGCAATATTTGAAAAATTGTGTGCCATTTTCTGTTTTTCAAATTACATTGCAATAAAATTGTGAAAACCAATAGAAATTAAATTTTTATAAACAAAACAGATTTTTAAAAATTGTTGGCTGGTGTAGATGTCTAGATACTATTTAATTTCAGTATTTAAGACTAGATAGAATGTAGTCTAAGCAAGTGGTTCCCAAACTGGGGTCCCCGGACCCTTGGGGGTCCTTGAGAAGGTCCTAGAGGGTCCGCGACACAGTGAAAAAAAGATTAATCCCAGAAAAAATGTATGTAAAATAAATGATACTGATTTTCTATCATTATAGTAGGTAGTATCGAAATTTTAGTGTGGAAACAGCCAGCATTTCTCTATTACATTTTTGTATCTGTCATTATATTTCATTTAGGTTTGTTAGCTCACCGTTGCTACCGACTTAACACTTTTCTGTCTCTTATTTTCAGATCAATATCATTAGCTTTACTCGAATTTGTTACGACTTAGCAACTGCGAACCTTCGCAATGTGCTCGCCATGTGCAATGAATGTCCTCTTCGTGGTACAGTGGTTAAGGGATCGGGCTTGCATTTCGGAGGCCCGGGTTCGTATCCCGGCACTGGCGCGGCGATTTTCCCCGTTGGGTATATATGAGAGCTCAAGCACAATACCTCACTCAATTCAGGTGTCGGAAATTGGTACCGGCTTCACGGAGGAACCGTCATGGTGTCCTATATATATATTGTGTTAGTTATAAGACATTTGAAAAACCAATGCTTAAGATCATATGTATCAGTCTTGATTGGAAATAAAGCATCCTAAGATGCCGATGTTTGTTCGTTTTGTTTGTTTTTCGCCACTCCATCTTTCACTATCGGAAGTCGTATGACCGGCAGTCTGGTCCAAGTCCAATATGCTATGGCTGTCTGATCGGTCTGGCTGCTACACATTCGCTTGTACACAGATGTCAATCGCTATATGTTGCTATAATATTAGAAAATGACAGTATATCGGTAGTGAATAATTTTTAATTAACAAAACTGCATTTGGCAAATTTACCCAAATATCCTGTAACTTTTAATAACTATTAACAAGGAGACCGGATTCTCGGAATTGAGGAATTGGCATACCTCCATGAAATCATGGAATACACAAGAAAATACAGGCGGACCAAAATACACAAAACATTTANGCGCATTAACGCGATTAATAGAATTGTGAATTATACGAGCACTATCCTAACAATAGCCCGGCCAACAACCCTTCTATAAATTAACTGCACGCAGAATACATGACAAAATCCTACTTCTCCTATATTACGTTTCCAACAGCGTAGGCCACAATCATGCCTCCAGGTTACAAATACATTCACACTGGCATCAGTTCATATTCTCTGGATATCATCAGTTCAGGAAGTGTGCTTTTGACGATTGTGTTCAGATCCTCACATCGTACCTCCGCACTTCCACATTTCTATTTCGCCGCCCAACCTGCACAATTAAGTGATTAACCCCACTACTGTTAATTGCTCAAATCGTGATCATTATTCAAATCATGTATCAAATCGTGATCATTCAAATGTTTAATTTTTTACTTCAATGACATTAAATTTTCATCACATTTATTTGAAACATTATTTCTTCTAAAGAAAAACTATCTCTCACCCTCCCGATGACATTTGATTTTTATTTCTTCGACCACCCGGTCTCGTGTTTTGAATTCCTTTTTTTTTTGCAAATAGACAGAGAAACTTCAATTACCGATAACAATTTTAACTTGTTTAATTTTTTGCATATAAATATTTCGACGCACGCTATATCCACATATTATTTCCAGCACAACTTTTATTTCCCCAACCGCCCATTTATAACGCACGTACTTCCTTTTCCGATGGTTCTCGGCACACCACTGCCCTTTTCCATGAGCTATACCTAAAGTGTTTTTGAGGGCTGCCCTCTACTTCTTCTTCGACCAATTGTGTCCTCAGAAACTTCAGAAGTGATCGTCTAAACCCCTCCTGTATGTCGATTTGGCTGTTTAATTGGCGGTCCTGAAGCTCGCATTCTCCTCTCGTAAGGAGTAGATGTCCCATATGGGCTGTGAGAACGCTCTTTCCCCGCCTTCTTACGAGTGCGGGCTTGAGACATTTCCCTGTAAATTCCACGTTCAATCTTTTTCCATGCGTATTTTCTAAGGCTTGAGTGTTAGGTCTCCCGCTGAGCTGACATCCTGTCGCTACGGCCGTTCGTTCTCCTACCCTCAAGCTCAAGTGGTATGCTATACATCAATCACCCTCTTGTGGTTGACCATTGGCATTCACGTTCCTTCGGCTCAAGGGTCTATCATAAATCAGCATTCCCAGGCCTATCCAAAAATCGCTGATACACACCCTACACAAACACAACACACTTCGCACAACACACATCAGCACACAACTCAAGAACAAGCACAAGGACTCACAAAGCATCCAAAATGAAGCAACACGCCCGTACTGTTGCAAAACGTAATTCTTATCATGTGCTAAAATATTAACGAAGGAATCTTAATAAAGTGCTACAAACACCATTGCAACCTGGTGATAAAAACGAAGCAAAAACTCTTAGAAAAACGCGAAGAAAAACACAATTTAGCCATTAAAGGGCACCATTTAGTAATGGATTCATTAAATTCATCATATTAAGTATTTTTTAACTTTCATAAATGAATGGGCCCGAAATGTACTCAGCACACACTGCATACTCCACCGTAAGGCACTTGTTGCAACTGTATCAGGTGAACTGTATCAGGTTCTGCAGATAGTTGTGTGTTGTGTAGTTACTTTTCAACATTTAGCTGTAGCTGCCAACTGCAGTTTCAGTAGCTTTAGACTACCAAGGCAGGAGTAAGGAAACACTCTGATACGCACGTATCTGTGTACTGAGCTCCGTAGGTTACAGACTTCCGCTTAAAACCAGCCGTGCCCGGAAGTCAGGCAAGAGCGCACAACAATACCTGTTCAGAGCTCATTAAGGAAGAACACAACAGCAGCTTCCGGAGCTCTTACTCACAAAACCAGTGCCACATTATTACGACGCATATTTTAATATACAACAATTTCCTTCACTTTAGATGAATATATGACAAAAGGAAGAAAGAACTCAACAATCCATTCGCATGTCTGGTTTAGTTATTCTACCTGATTTACGAGGTTCATTTTCTACAGGTGATCTGTTAACAGACTGCAAAGCTGAAGGCTCAGCCGCCTTACTACTGATAGATCCCAAATTAACAGAAGAATGAAGCAGCTGATGAGAGTGTCTCTTCTAGATAACATTTAATGCTAAGATTTGAGCCTGAAAGATATTAACAGTAACTTTGCTAACACTAATTCCTTTCAGGCACTTGGGACCATTTCTTAAATTCAGAGCAAGAACTTGATCACCGACATTAGATTGAGTTACACACATGGGTTTAGACCTGGACACAGAATATTAAGGATCAACTCTATCTCTAAAAGTTACAAATTTACGATTGTTGAGCGCAACAGAGGAAGCAATTTTTGTGACACTATGAGGAATACAATGTGATTGAAATAATGCGTAATTAGTTTGTACATCAAAGAAATTATGAATAGAGTTACAAGTATCACAAGTATCGTTCATAAGATTTTATAGAAGGACTTCGTTTTTTCGCTGCAGAGACTCGCGTGAACTCTGCGTTGAAAAATCTTCTCTTCCGACGTTGCCACGGCCACCACACCCTTCAGGCTGCACCATGTAAGTGCGGGTTGTGTGAAATTCCCCACGTGTAGGTCCTCCAAGAGTAGGCTCAGCCGGAGGAGGCCATGCTGCAGTCGTAGATTTGCAAACTTTAGAATGTGGCCTATCTTCCCACATGTATTTCACTTGAATTTCAAAGCATATAAATTCTTCGCAAGATGCTTTTGCATACGCCGCAACGGATGCATATGTAGTTCGGCTGTAATTTTTCTGTTGTGAAAAACGATGAAGATGAATCCTCATGAATAATATCGTGAGCATTGTAACTTGACTGTTCGATGAGTTTTGCATGTTCAACACACTCGTTGAACGATTTTCGATCACACTTCTGTAGAACTGCACTGAGAATTTGCGATGAACGTAGACCAGCAACGAAAGCAGCTCACAAGAGACGATCACGACAGCAATTATCGTAGTTGCACGCAGATGCTAAGTCATTTAACGTTTTAGCATAACTTTCTACGGATTCATTAACACCTTGCTTTTTGTTTAGAAATGGAACAGACGCGCCCGACAATCGATTTCTTGATTTCAAATTGCTGGATTAATTTTTCTTCTAGTTCATCATACGTAGCATTAGCGAGTAAGGTAGGTTAATTAAATTCTTCGTTGTAGATCAGTAATGATGTTTACAGGCAAAGCTTTGACTAAAGTGCTAGCTTTCTTGCAGCCATTGTTTCTGGCCTTCTGAAGAGAGCATGTACAAGGCACTTTTAATCTTCGTAAGAATTCACACACTGTTTCCACTTCAACGTCGAATGGAGGACAGCTAACTTTAGAATACGCCATCTTAGTTTCAGAGCACTTTTAACGTTCAAATTCACGTTGGAGATTCGAAATCTTCGTCGCCAAAAAATGTTGTGTAGTTACTTTTCAACACAACATGAGGTTTATTTGGCTGTAGCTGCAAACTTCAGTTTCAGTTGCTTTAGACTACCAATGCAGGAGTAAGGAAACACTCAGGTACGCACGGATCTGTGTACTGAGCTCTGTTGGTTACAAACTTCCGTTTAAAACCAGCCGTGCCCGGAAGTCAGGCAAGAGCGCAAAACAATACGTTTCCGGAGCTTGTAAAGGAGGAACAGAACAACAGCTTCCGGAGCTCTTACTCACAAAGCCAGTGCCACATTATAACGACGCATATTTTATATACAACATTGTGAAACAGTGAATTATGTAAAAGCACATTCTATGATAGATTTTTGAAGCCATTTGTCACGAAACGGATGCTGATTTTGATGGTTTGCTGCTCCACTCTGAAGTGCGATGGTTATCGCGTGTGACAGTTTGGAATCGTGTTTTTGCACTGCGGTGAGGGTTAGCTGTTTTCCTCTGATCACATAAATCAGATCTTTGCATCTTTTTGGATGATAAGTCATGGATTCTAAAGCTAGCATATCTATCAGACATATTCCAAGATGCAAATGTACTAAACAAGAGCATGCAAGGTCTTGAATTATGCATTTTGAATGTGCAGGACAAAGCACGTGCATTCATGCGAAAGCTTTCATCGTGGGAAAGCAAACGCTTGGAAAGAGTCACTGAAATGTTTCCATTTTATCACCAAGAATGTATGACATCAAGTGAAGACATCACCGGCATCATTGTGTTCCATCTATCACAACTGCAAGGCTACTTCACGGAGTACATATTACCCTGAATTGTGAAATTCCCACCTGAACTGGATTAGAAACCCTTTCGCAGCCGGGGTAGGTGTACATCTTGATATGAAGGCGCAAGAGGAACTCATTGAACTATATAATGATGGGGTATGAAAATAAAGTTCTCCGCCCTTCTAGTTGACAGAGTTCTGGATCTAGTGGGCTTCCTGAAGAAAGCACAGTTATTTTAAAATCTGATGATCTAACTACTAGTCGGTTTGGTATCTTTTTCTCCGAGACTAACTCCGATGACTCAGGACTCATCATGACCTTCGCTGGGGCAAACACAATCAGCGGCGAAACGATGATTAAGAACATGTACCAATCCAATGATCTTGATTATGTGAGTACTGCATTAACTTATTTTTATGGATTTTTTGATTAACAAATTTAGCATGAGAGTGTGCATCCTTACATGACCTCCAATAGCAGACCATGGTAGGAGTAAATTCTTTTCAGGTATTAGCTACGCCCTATTTTCACACAATATATCTACAACTACATCTGTGAGCAATTTCTAGCCGTACGTTGGACTACTTCATATTATTCCATATTTTCTGTAAACAAATATGTATCCTGTCTATCGACTTACAGTCTATTTATCCTCTCAAAGAAGAGAAACAAAAATTTTACTACGCATAGCTCTTACTTGAATTACTTTCTTAGAAATGTAATATCGTCCTTCCGAAAGAGGCATATGTTTCCTGATTGAAATATCAGCTTAGGAAATTGACGGATGATTTTCAATCTTAGAATTAAGTGACAGGAATATGATACAATCATTTGAATAGATCTTTTATTGCTTCTTTTCTGCGGACACTCGATTTTCAGTCATCACCTCATGTTTTGTGGGTGTTATTTCTTTTTGTACATCTACTACTAAGCTGATTTTGTGTGCAGCGATATCATGCAAACTTACGTATAATTTCTATTCATTCTAATTCTGACATACTGCTCTTAAAAATTGGAAAAAAGCACAATACTTGTACACAATATTTTTTGAGTTAGCAGTTTGATTCAGCATTTCGCTTAAGATAATATAATAATACTGAATAATAATAATAACAATAATAACTTTAGATAATAATACTGAACAATCTAAACGCCATGTTAATACCCCGATGGCTATGACTCAACTAAAGAATCAACGCAAAGGCAAAAAAACAACAGATCAAAAATAACAGGCTAGAATTCATTCATTTAAACCAGTAAAAATCCATACTTCATCAGCTCAATTACCCGAATAGAAACAGAGTAAGTGAAAAATTAAGTATTTAATATATATATTATAAGAATTATGGCATTGGCACGCTGGTGTCTCAGCAGACATATTAGAAAATGTGTACTGGGATGATTATGTCCCAGTAGACAGTCACAAAAACTAGGGTGAAAACAATCATGAATGTATATTTCATCTATAGGAAAACAAAAATAATTACACCCTGTAAAAATCTGTAAAAAGACTTGGAAAAAACAGTGAAAAAACTGTAAAAATATCAGCGTAATGTTTCGATGGTGTCCACTACTAGTACATCAGTGTATGAAGAAGTTTAATGAAAATTAATTTATAAATTTTTTTCGCTGTGTAAATTTTTTCAGGTTTTTAATGTAGTCTGAAAATGTACAAGAGTTCTCATAGAGTATTGGTGTCCACCAAACTAGCCTACAAAATGAATTAGAAACTTTGAAGTTTTGTGCGTTTCATTATTATACGCATAAGGGTGGGTCTCAGGGGAAGGCGAACTTAAGTGCAACATTGTAGGTCGCTCAAGATACTCGAGTTAGACCCATTGACGAAATATGACTCAAAGTTAATTTCATTTATAAGATACTNGAGTGCAATACAAGTCCTTAAAATAAATACATGTTTCTGGCTAACTCTAAGGAATTTAGTAGTATTTGAGGGATACGGTATATTTTTCATATAAGTTATTTATCAAAACATCCCCTCTCGTCATTTTGGGGAGAACAAACGATTAATTTCTTTGTTTACAAGTACACTGAGAGTAGTTAGATCATTTCGAGGTAAATTGGAGAGCGAACAATCTAATTTTTTTTTTCTGATTAGCCTCATCAGTTGTGTTCTTTAAACCTGTTGCAAACCTATCAGAAGTTTCAAGAAGGAAAAATGGAAATGAAATACATCTTCCACAATTGAACAGAATTTCTCATAGAAAGCCTCGGAGACGTATCAATTTTTCCATAAAAGTTCAGTCTATCTAACGCTAAAAATGATTTTGACCTAAAACAGTGGAATCAAATTTATTGGCATTTCTGTTTAACTTCACCCTCTCCTACCATTTACGCTCTAAAAGTTTCAGTCATAAATTAATATAGTTTTTAGCCCATTGGTTAAAATTTGAACAATGCGGAAAATCCTGAGTTCTGAAATCACAAGTAATGCTCAGAAATGGAAATGAATTTTTTGAATGTGTCGGGAGGAAAACTTTGCGCATTTGAACATCTACGCAAATATGAATTGATTATGATCCGTTGAGTTATAAAGTTATTTAATTATATGCTTCTTAGTCGCATAATTAGGAGTGAATGCAATAGAAAAATGTCGGGTCACTGATATATGCAATTAAAATTGCTCGAATTGAAGCAAAAGGCGATACATCAGCAGTCAGAAACAATGACACTTTTTGAGAAATTAAATAAAATGAATCAGAAATGTTCAATTAATAACAAATATTTTATAGGGTGCTAATATTATTAAAGGTTTTGTTTTGAATTCGAATTATACTCACAGTGTAAGATGGACGGTGTAGTCAAATCTATACTATAATAAGAGGGGTGTCTGTCTGTCTGTCCGAAGCCAGCCAAAAGTGTGTGATGAGCGCATCTATGATACAAGCCTCATCAACTTCACTATTTCCAGTGTATTAATCCATCAGATTCGAGTCAGAATGATAACCACGTGAGTTCTTAGGAAATAGGAACGTGTGTCATGTGATTTATCGAACATTATCATATATTTTTGACGGGCCATGTGCACTCGGCCTCATCAACTCCAGAGAGATTGATTTTTCTCATTTCTTACGACCTTTCCTTCATTCCGCCTTCTTTCTAATTTCAAATAAAGGGGGGGAGGGACTTTGTAAACTTAATAATAGAAAGACCAAAAACTTAAAGTTTAAGAAGACTGAAGCAGTCATCACAGCATCGCTAAATTTGTTTTCTCTGGATGACTTTTGAAATAATTATTTTCTTCACGACCGCGGCACTAAAGATTTAAATGACTTTTTTCTGTGAAGTTTTCTTATTTTGTGCATCATTCTTCTCCACTTTTGGGAAAAGCGTGAATGATTTCAACGATAATGAACTGAATAATTTTCAACATTTCTAAATCATCATTCCTATGCACTTTGCTTGTTCCATCCTCGAAACAGACTTCGAAGTATTAATTTTACTTCTTTTTACAGGCGAAACCGTTTAACACGTTCAACGTTTCACTGCAACGTCAACCGTAGAAACGTGCAATCGGTTTCTTCATCAATTTCTAATCAGGCTAAACAGGCAGAAATGCAAACAGCTGGGAAACTCGTAACTCTTCCAAGTCATGCCACAGTCTGCATGGCAATGATTAAAATAATGAGGATTGCTGTCATTGCATTCACCAAGGATTTTGCAGAGTTGAATAGA
>JACJUY010009940.1:0-31013 GCA_014220935.1 Platorchestia sp. MABIK | reverse complement strand
GTCTTTGCCAAACATTCGTTGGAGTTCATTTAGGACGGGGTACCTTAGGAATTTTGGTAACTTTTTTTGCAGTAATGCTTTGATTGCTCCATTTAGTATCAAGTATTTTAAGTGTTAAGAAACTATGAGGTTTTTTTGGACCTTTGGTAGTACGTATGTTATTGACTCAAATAACTCATTATAGGCCGATTACTTACATCTGTACGTTTGGACAACATTCGTTGTGTAAAAATAGGTAGTAAATTTTTGTTGTTGAAGGTAGTAAAAAGTAGTAAAATTTGGAAGTGAAATATTAGTAGACACCCTGTTCATGAACATCTTTCTTATCTTACTGTTTCTATGCCCTTTCTGCATAGATTCCGCGTTCCCTTAACTCCATACTAAATGGTGCCTTCTTCCTTCCTCTCTTTGGATCGCCTTTGTTGCGGATAGGGAGGTTTAAACTAACTAATAATCTAATTTAATCTTATCTTTTTTGCGATATCAAGCTGCACTAGCTTCTCGAGTTTCCCATTTCGGAATTCTTTATAAACTAAATTAAATTATGTATATTATTACCGCGATGTACTGAGTCAGCGATACGGCTTTACTCATAACTTGCTTTACAACCGCACGTTTCTTACTACGGTTGTAAAGAGTAATTTACCATTCTTTACTGCTACTTTTTAATCCTATTCATTGAGTAATTTTTCTAGGAATAACCTTCAAAATTCCCCACTAAACAGTTCTATTCTATAGCCTTTGTGTTAAGTTAGTTCAGTCTCACAGGACGCTGCGTTGCCATTTCTAAATTTTCAGCATCTTTAACAATGATGGCTCGGCTTCTCATGTGAATGTTTTTGACTTGGGCTTAGGTATGTGTTCACAGCTTGTTTTAATTAATGGCATCAGTTTCTATCCTGGGGCAAGACTTGCTAGCACGGAACGTGGTCGGGAGTTAGGGTTTTACCTTTGTGTGACAGCAGAGTTGACACCTTAAAAATTTTTTTAAATTTGTGTGGACACCACGGAATAAGAAACGTATTCTAGCGTTTTCATATTTTTTCTAGCACACAATTACTGCTCAAAAATGAAGAAGCAGTTACTAGTATCAGCTCAGCCTGGTTTAGATAACCTATGTAGCTTAAAGGCTATACTGGCCCTTCATTGCTAACGAAGTCAACTTGACTGATCGTGGTTGTGTGGTGGGCAGCCGAGTGGCTGCGGACTGCACAAGTTCTTCATCTCGTTCAACCTGATCCTGTGTGTGGTGATCAGCGTGATCAGCGTCCTGCCCAAGGTGCAGGAGTACCAGCCGCGCTCTGGCCTCCTACAGGTGAAGTTCAGCTTAGTTCTATCCAGTTACTTTCTTGCGCATAAATATTCTGCGAACACAAAATTATAAAAAGCTGGAGTGTCAGCTCAGTTGTATCCAGTTACTTTCTTGCGCTTAAATGTTCTATCACAGAATGAAAATAGCTGGAGTCTCAGCTCAGTTCTATCCAGTTACTTTCTTGTGGTGTGCTCGCCGTGGCACAGTGGTTAAGGGCATCGCCCTTGCATGTAGGAGTCGAGGGTTCGTATCCCGGCGCTGGCGCGGTGATTTTTCCGTTGGGTACAAGGGAAAGCTCAAGCACAATACCCCACTCAACCCAGGTGTCGGAAATGGGTACCGGCTTTACAGGGAACCGTCATGATGTCCTGGCTATATATAGTGTTAGTTATAAGGCATTTGAAAAACCAATGCTCAAGATCATATGTATCAGGCTTGATTGGAAATAAAGCATCCTAAGATGCCGATGTTTGTTTGTGCTGAAATGTTTTGCTATCACGGAATGAAAATAGCTGGAGTATCAGCTCAGTTGTATGCAGTTGCTTTCTTGCACTTAAATGTTCTGCCATCACAGAATGAAAATAGCTGGAGTATCAGCCGTGCTCTGGCCTCCTACAGGTAAAGTAGAGCTTACTTGTACGTAACTACCTGATTTTTTTCTTGCGCATCAATGTTTTACTGTGGCCACGTAATTAAATAGCCTCTCTTTATTGCATTTAAATTATCTCTGTCATAGCCTTGCAATTTGTCTGAGAATCATTAGGGTACAGAAAGGGTCAACTCTCGACATTATCATGTACCGATTCACTTTTAATGGATAAACAGATTGCCCCAAGTCCTATTCCTTCCCAACGAGCACATCCAGCGTCAGCTGGTGCCCCCCTATCACGTACTAGTCACATGACTTGTCGACCTCCCAAAGAGACCTCCTCAACCCTAAGACATCATTCGGAGACTTATAGTTCTAAATAATCATTCCTGCTCCCACAAGAAGATGACAAAAAAATAAAAGATGAGGTGGAGTCGTCAATGATGGGTTCATAAATTTTCATAAGTTCTTGTTATCAAACTATAATTTAGCCCTCAAACTTGCGCCAACTGTCATTCGTTGTTTAGAAATTAAAGCTTCTTCAATGGAAGCAGAACACACAATACAAAGTATGTTATATATATTGAAATTTATGAAGCAAAATGTGCTGTAAAACTATACACATGCTGAAAATAAGGGTACCAACACAAAATGTCGCAATGTGCGACAAGTTCAGAACATGTTAAGAGATGATGGTATAACTCAGTTTGTGGTTGCAGGCGTCTGTGATCACGCTTTATACGATGTACCTGACGTGGTCAGCCATGAGCAACTCCCCTGACCATCAGTGCAAGCCCGACTGGCAGTCCGTCATCAACGGAGGACCTGCGCACCAGACTGCATCGCTTGACGGCAGCGGCGCTGGCAGCGATGACGACGATGATGACGATGTACGAGATAAGTATATTTGCGTAAACTGTGTAGCTAGGATAATGACGAGACGCTCGCATTTTGTTTCCTCCTCTGCTATTATGGTGTATTCAATAGGGATGAAGCGTTTTTTTAATAAGGAGAGCTTTATGCCACGGACGGTATAATGAGTCTCCAAACGAAGATAGCTTTGCACAATTGTCTTGCTCGAACTTAGTGCAGCTGATGAGGAAAATAGTAATTTCTCTTACACACGAAACAACCATTTCAAAGAATCAGGATAGAACACTAACCAGTAAATCACTTCAATATTGTTTGTAATGCACGTGGACACTTGTGAAAGCTGCTCATTGTATTGATGATATTGTAGCTTAGCAGCTATGTCGCCATGACAGAAAACAAAAGATTGTGCTGGCCTACCCCCTCAGGGGGATACAACTGTTATATTTATGGGAATAAGCCCTCCCAGAGGGAAAATGTGAGGGCCCGAGTTGAGAGTTAAGTAGACCTTCTTTAAGTTGAAATAAAATGTTTTTGTTATTTTAAAGACCACCTTTTTTCGGTTCACTGCTGTCCTGTTTTTCAGCACCTACTACTTTCTTCTTCAACTTTGATCTTGTTTCATAATCTTCTTTCCCGACTTACTGTATCTATGCCCTTTCTGCATAGATTCCGCGTTCCCTTAACTCCATACTAAATGGAGCCTTCCTCCTTCCTCTCTTCGATACGCTCTTTTTTTTTGTAGCGGTTAAAAAGGCTTAAACTAACATATAATCTAATCTTGTGCTAGCCTACACATTTGTTCAGTATGATCTGCGAAGCAGTGGAGTTCCTTTATTTAGTAGCATGAGTCCAAGTTCAGAGTATTACTACTATGAACTTGGGTTAGACGCGTTCGCCTGTTGAATCTGCTAAGGCCAATCGAAAGTGAGGACAAATTTCAAACTACGTGCTTCTTGGGTTTACCATCTGAAATTGATTAATTCCTGAAATACTGAAATTGATAAATAAGATAGCTTTGGGCTTTGTCAACCATACGTAAACGGTTCAAACACCCTTCATTGAAACATGCAGTTTGCTGAAGAATTACTAAACATAGCCACGAAAAGATGTGCAGTATTCAACTTTTTGTAATTCATTGCTGAATTCAAACTAAAATTCCTCAAAAAGAATTATTCAAAAGCCTTTATTGTCTCTTGAGATATGAGGCTACATGAGTGACTAAATTTCTAAAGTCATTTTATCTGTGCACAGTTTGTTTTCTTCAAGTTTTCAGCTGTCTCAACACGACACTATTATTTTTTCTTGTTCCTTTTTTGTTGACCTGTCTTCTATCCGGCGCTCTCCAGGACTCCCCTGAATTCGTAAGTTGCTCTCACTTCTCTGCTTCTTGAGTAGCGAGCATGAGGACCTTCCAGAATTTATGGCGTTTTTGAATTTGAAGTATAGTTCATATGTTAACTATCTCATGCAGAGGTATTTATGAACCCCTCGATTGTTTTAGAGCTATGCATTTGTTCAGTCATGGTAGAATTTGCGCAATGTTTTTTATTTAGCTATTTTATTTGTTTCTGGATACTCGCGTGTGGAATACTTGCTTTGAGAAGCAAGCCTCAAGATAATCACTACCTCTATCGTGTGAAATACGCATTAAGCTTTGCAAATTCGTCATATTATGAAATGGCAAAAAAATGGAACTTGGAACTGTGAGATGTTTGAGCGCAAGTAACGCGTGATCTACCCTCAGACATGGCTGAAGCCTTTTGATCTCTTAAATTTGCTCCCATTATTTACGCCTGTTGTGCTTATTTGCGTACTTCACTAGATTCACCAGTCAAAAAATTCTGCTTGGTTGTTGAAGTCAATTGGTTCTAATGACTGACATTAGGCAAGTTTTAGGCTGAACAAATGCTTCAACTATAACGCCTGTTGGCGTAAAATGCTATTTCAAGCTTCATTAGTATACTGTACAATGTATGCTTGTTGAATTTAAAAAAAAAACATAGTGTTTCTGGATAGCCCTCGTATTTCGTATTTCCTCTAGTATTCTTTTTTTTTTAATACGTTTCTGACTGAGCGTGTTGAGCAAGTTTTTTCTTGCTCAACACGCCCAGCTTCATCCTTTCTAGGATATACAGAGTAGCTTTTTGTTGATACTAACACAGCACATCTATTTATTAGTCGATATCTCCCATCTATGCGTTTTAAGGCTTGTGCAGTATGTTGAAAATTTCTATTCTTTCACAACATTGCCTTGGCGATCATTACTGGAGGTTTATCTACCTTCGTATTTCCTTCATTCATTTGTAAATTTCGGTATTAATCTTCAAGCACTTTTACGGAGCTAATTCAAGATCGGACTGACTACAGAAAAACCAAAAACCGCTTAGGAACTGACCGTCATATTTTTATTACTGTAAGCGTATCATAATACCAATCAACATCGCCGATTGCAGCTGTATCCAATCGCATGTCGGTTGGAGTGAAACTTAAAAGTATCGTTCCGTTGTACTTTTGCTTCAAATAGATGCACAGACTGAATAACGTTGCAATCTTGGCTCGCTTAAACTTTCTGTTGCGTGCAATGTTAATCGCATTAAGTGGTTTATATCCGCAGAGCGCTTTACATTCGAGTTGCCGAATATGCTGGTGGCAGTCATTGACCTAGACGTTTTATGGGTTTTCCCTAATATTCTAGTGTCAAGAAACACTACACAAATTAATCACGTAAACGAGTCATCTATGAAAGAGACATTGAATCCTGACAATTGCTCTGCAAATTTTGAGTTCCTCTCTATGGAGTCTGAATTTTTACAAATTAAAACCGGCTCTTAATGAAATGGAGAATGCATGACTTCAAAAAATAATACACAGCTAAGTAGTGTATTTTTTTGGTTTGTGTTTGAATTCCTTCATTGATTACTCAATAGTTTTTGTGGTTTCACATGATTAGACGTTCTTGTTGAGTACTTTTGATGTGCTTTTTTCATCGCGTTCATCAGCTTTCATTAACAGTGAACCGCTAAGTCTACCTTCTCCTCTTTTTCTAGACGTTTTTTTATTTCTGGAATAACATGTGGGTTGTTACTTATCTAATCTCCTAGATGTTTATTTCGGTTATTTCTCCCCTGTAATATTTCATTGGAAAGGTTAATTAAGCTGTACAGAAATTAGTTGCACTAATTGGTTTCCAGTAAAAACCTCGTTATTCCTGGGGACTCTCCTCAGGGGAATACATTTTTTTTGTATCTATGGGAATTAGCACTCCCAGGGGAAAATGTGAGGGCCCGAGCTGAGAGTTAGATAGGCCTTCTTTTTTGTTGAAGTACAAAGTTTTTGTTATGTTAAGTACCATCTTTTTTCGGTTCACTGCTGTCCTGTTTTTCAGCACCTACTACTTTTTTCTTCAACTTCGATCTTGTTTCTTAATCTTCTTTCTCAATTTACTGTTTCTATGCCCTGTCTACATAGATTCCGCGTTCCCTGAACTACATACTTAATAGACGAAGGAGGAAGCCACCTCCTTCGTCTCTGGATTGGCTTCATAGCGGATAGGGAGGCTTAAACTAACTAATAATCTTATCTATTCTTGGGGACTTGCCCCTCAGGGGGATCCAACTATTGTATCTATGGGAATTAGCGCTCCCAAGGGGAAAATTTGAGGGCCCGAGCTGAGAGTTAGGTAGACCTTCCTTTTGTTGAAGTAAAATGTTTTTGTTATGTTAAAGACCACCTCTTCTTCTGTTCACTGCTGTCCTGTTTTTCAGCACCTACTACTTTCTTCTTCAACTTTAATCTTGTTTCATGAACTTCTTTCTCAACTAAATGTTTCTATGCCTTTTCTGCATAGATTCGGCGTTCCCTTAACTCCATACTAAATGGTGCCTTCCTTCTTCCTCTCTTTGGATCGCATTGTTGCGGATAGGGAGGCTTATACTAACTAATAATCTAGTCTAATCCTGGGGACTTGCTTGTCATTGGTTACAGTAAAATTTAATACACCTTGATTTATAAGAAATGAAATTTCTGTGATATTTAGGTAAAGCCTATGATTCAGAAAATGGGGAATTGGTATAGCACGTAAAGCTCTTCGTCTGTGACACCATGTACAGAGAGCTTGGGGTCAATAATGGGTGGAAGTCAGCCGGGGTTTTTGTTCTGGGGTTGAGAACATCTTTGGAATCTTTCAGTTTTATTACAGTTTTTATAAAACAGAGAAATTCGGATACCTTTAGCGTCTGCTCGTCATCAGCAATATGACAAAAATTGTTAGTACAAATACCTCTGCATTAATGGGTTCAGTTAATTCCTTTAGTTATAGTAGGTTGTTGAAGCAACTACTTTACGACAATTTTTTATTGCAATCAAGTGTTGTTCTTATCAATGTTGCCTCTGTTTGCTTCATGAAAGAGGCTAAAACAAGTCCTTCAACTGTCAGTTTTACGTGTTTGCTGCAGCATCTTTTCTTCAATACACCAATTTCAGTGAAATTTTAGCTTGTCTTGTGTCTGATGCGTACAAAGCTATGCATCAAGAGACAGAGGTAGGTAAAAGAAATGAGCTCGTGCTACGTATCGGTGTTACAGAATGAAAGGTGTTTACGTCGATAACTTCCGACCCCTCAGGGGGATCCAACTCTCGTATCTATGGGAATTAGCGCTCCCAGGGGGAAAATGTGAGGACCCGAGCTAAGGGTTAGGTAGGCTTTCTTTTTGTTGAAATAAAATAGGTTTTTGTTCTGTTATGGACCATCTTTTTTCGGTTCACTGCTGTCCTGTTTTTCAGCTCCTAATACTTTCTTCTTCAATTTTTTCTTGTTTCATGAACTTCTTTCTTTGCTTACTGTTTCTGTGCACCTTGTGCATAGATTCCGCGTTCCCTCAACTCCAAACTGAATGGTGCCTTCCTCCTTCCTCTCTTAGAACATCTTTGTCGTGGTTAAGGGAGGCTAAAACTTTCTTATATAATAATAATAATAACCATAACTTTCGATTAATTTCTTTATCAATGATTCGGTGGAAACATCAGCGGGTGCACTGAAGGCGCCTAACTTTGCCTATTATGACAGACTCGACCACGGTTCGACGGCGAGTCCATTGTGTCTCTGATCCTGTGGTTCCTGTGCGTGATGTATTCGTCCATCCGCACCGCCACCAACGCCCAGACGTCGAAGCTCACTGGTTCTGACAAGGTGCTTCTTAAGGACGATAATAATGGTGAGCTTCCCCTAACTCTTCTTTTGATCATATAAATTTTCCAATAACTCATGTAGGATTGGCTCATTTATCAATAGTTTTAATTAGAGTTGTCCTCTCAGAATCTCCCGCATCGATGTGCTCTTCTGCTAATTGTTGGCATAAAGGCCGTCGTTTCAGTATCTCTAACTGATTAACTCATTAGTTAGCTGATGGTAAAAATTTAGCTAATTTGTCACAGGACTTGGGCATTTCTCCAAAGAAAAAGTAAGTTTCCTGATCACTCTTCCTTTAGGGTGCTTGCTGATGGTGTTTTGTCCTCAGTACCTTTTGATAATTTTGCGTTCTTGAGCTACGTGGAACATCTTGAGCGCATTCCATGGAATTAGCATTTGCGGTGATTTTTGAGGCTGGCGCGTTTCTCTTTTGCTTGGGTTGTTATTTCATGTAAGTCCATCACGTGATGGGTTTTTTGCGCGTCATTTCACTGTTGATCTTCATTCTTAGTCTCCTAACGGTAACTTCAGTGTTAAGGTGGCTAGGGCTGCTAGTTTAGGGCAACTAGCAGAATTTTAAAGTAATTTAACTAGTAGGGGAATGCTGAATTTTGAATATTCCAGAAACCTTACACACGCAATATGCTATTGATTTTTACTAAGTTTAAGCCACATGGTCCGTGCAAAACATTTGACAATTTTTATCAAACTTTAGTTTTTTCAAAACTTCATTCGTTTGTTGATAAATTTAGGCTAAAACTTGATTGCTGGTTTTTGTTCTTAATTTAAGAACTTCACAAATGGTGTTAAAACCCTTCAGGGGGATACAACTATTGTATCTATGGGAATTAGCGCTCCCAGGGGGACAATGTGAGGGCCCGAGCTAAAGGTTAGGTAGGCTTTCTTACTGTTAAAATAACATAGGTTTTTATTATGTTATGGACCAACTTTTTTTCGGTTCACTACTGTCCTGTTTTTTCAACACCTACTACTTTCTTCTTCAACTTTGATCTTGTTTCATGAACTTCTTTCTCACTTACTGTTTCTGTGCCTTTTTTGCATAGATTCCACGTTCCCTTAACTCCATACTAAATGGTGCCTTCTTCCTTCCTCTCTTTGGATCTCATTTGTTGAGGATAGGGAGGCTTAAACTAACTAATAATCTAATCTATGGTGTTGAAACTTTTTCTTCGGAAGCATATATTTTCAAAAAATCATAATTTTTTTCAGCGTGTGTAAACTAGTAAGTGCTTATTCAAGAGGAAAAGACCCACACTGGGGAAATTTCAGGGTACCAACAACATTTATCCCTGAAACTTTTCCCTAAGTTATTTGACTTTTGGTACACAAGGGGTCAAGGTGAAAGTCTTATGATGTTCTATTTTTTATTGGAATTAAGCCGGTTTCTCCGATCGAAACTGCCAGCCGTTAAAAGCATTTTAGTGTAGAGAAAGCTGGATCATTAAAATCTGAACAGTTCTCGAAGAAGTTTGAAATTCTTTTGAGAACATTGGACTAGGCGGGATGCTTTTTCCGGAAATTGGGAGGGTGGCCAAATTTTAAATTTGGATTGAATTAGTCATTCAAAGGTATGTAGTCATGTGACCGGAGTTATGAGACACTCGGTTTCTTCTATGGAGGACTAAGGGCTTGAAAATCCGTTTCCCATGGTGCTAGATTTTCTTATCCATCATCCATTTTTTGAGTTGGTCAATAAAGCTACATGCTTCACTTTTTTGGCGTCGCGAGCTTTAGAAATACCATGTTGAAGTAAGCATTTAACCCCCCTGCGCAAAGCCCCTCAGGGGGATACAACTATTGTATTTATGGGCATTAGCGCTATGGGAATTATGTGAGGTCCTGAGCTAAAGGTTTGGTATGCCTTCTTTTTGTTGAAATAGAATAGCTTTTTTTTTTGTTACGGACTATCTTTTTTCGGTTCACTGCTGTCCTGTTTTTCAGCACCTACTAGTTTCTTTTTCAACTTTTATCTTGTTTCATGAACTTCTTTCATTGCCTACTGTATTTATGCAACTTGTGCGTAGATTCTGCGTTCCCTTGACTCCATACTAAATGGTGCCGTCATCTTTCCTCTCTTTGAACATCTTTGTTGGGGTAAAGGGAGGCTAAAACTTTCTTATATTCAATCAACCCCTGCGCGAAGACGAGCCAACGTTCGTTCAAAGCTTCCTGAGCCTAGAAACAATGAAAGATGAGCTACCGCACCTGGGGGTTCTTGAGCTAATGACAAACAATTTTGCT
This sequence comes from Platorchestia sp. MABIK, assembly GCA_014220935.1. Classification (NCBI taxonomy): domain Eukaryota; kingdom Metazoa; phylum Arthropoda; class Malacostraca; order Amphipoda; family Talitridae; genus Platorchestia; species Platorchestia sp. MABIK. The sequence continues at coordinate 20,789 of JACJUY010009940.1, read as the reverse complement.
TGGCGCTATCCCTTTCATGTTAGTGTGGTTCGGGCAAAACGTGTTTTCTTGATAATCTGTTCTTCATTAACATTGCCTATTTACAGGAACGTCATGTGAACAGCGATTGAAGTGGAACCAAGTGTGTCAGGATAAGCTCGTAAACACGGAAGAAATGTTAAAAATTTGGAGATTTATTCCTTACTTGGGTTGTTTATCTTTTTTTTTAGGCATAACTACGTTTTCCCCATATGCAGTTGTAAAACGAACTTCAAATGTAAACATGAAACTCTCGTGAAGATGGTTGTGTGTTCCTGTTTGTCCATGCATCATCCCGTGTTGTGGTAAATTGCCGGAGCGTTGTTCTGTTTAGAATACTTTTTGATTCGCTAACTTTCATTTTCTTCATTTTCATGCGAGTCACTGCAGGCCGAAAACGTTGCAGTTTGGGCGACATAGCTCTAGTGCCGAATGAAATCTCAGGTACAGCGGAGCAACGCATTTCCTTCCATATTGAAGTTGGCATCTCCTATACGAATGCTGTACTGTATTGAGCTTTGTTAAGTATCCCTTTACTGTTGGTAATGAAAGCTGACCTGCCTCGTAATTGAGCGTGCTAGTGTTCTTAATTAATATTGTACAAATTTATTGTGCTCGTGACAATTGTAGTGTTGCAAATCCAATCTGAAGATAGGGCTGCAAATGTTTATTTCACACGATTGTAAGCTTACCTGGTTTGGAGTTTGTGTACGCATTTTTTTTTAATTTTGAAAACAATAGCGTGAATGAAGACGACCAACTCTAAATTTCGAAATTACTTGTAATGTTCATGCTAATCCGTCGCACAGATATATGTTAGCTAACACATAGGGGTTCATTGGAACATTACATCAGAACTAATCTGAGCCACAAAATGATGAGCTTGGTTTTGAACAGCAAGTGACCCGGAAGCTGGAGAAGGACACCACGTGTGGGACAACGAGTCTGACGGCGTTGCGTACTCTTGGTCCTTCTTCCACCTGATGTTTGCCTTGGCCACCCTCTATGTCATGATGACGCTCACGAGCTGGTTCTCGCCCAGCGCTGACATCACCGACGTCAGCAGCAACCTGGCCGCCGTCTGGGTCAAGGTATGGCACGTTGCCAGGTTGACGTTTTTTCACCCTTACTAGTTTTCTCATCTAAACCAGGCTTTTACATTCAAACTAGGCTATTTTCACTAAAACTAGGTTTTTTTTTACTCAAACTAGGCCTTTTTTCTCACCCAAACTAGGGCATTTTTGTTCACCCAAACTAGGGCATTTTTGTTCACCCAAACTAGGGCATTTTTGTTCACCCAAACTAGGACATTTTTGTTCACGGCAACTAGGGCATTTTTGTTCACCCAAATTAGAGGAGAAAAAAGCCAAAACTACAGTGATTTAATATCGTGAATTACAGTCATGCTTTACCTATCCGACAGTGTGTGCATTCTTTCGCAGCATTTGTTGATTGAAATATTTCAATCTTTGGTTCATACACAGACCTTGAAAAATTACCGCTTTTAGATAAACACGATTATTTGTGACAAGTGTTATGTCAATTTCAACTTTGTCAAATTTTTAATTTAAACCCGGGAAAAGAAGTGATAAAATTTTCATTGTTTTTTTTTCAACATTTTAGGTTACTTCCCATCACTTGCAAAATAGTTGCTAAACTATGTAAGGAAAACACTCAAAAAATGAAAACTTCAAGTACTTTTCACTTTTGTACTCTTATCGCACAACTGCTTGTATATTTTATTAGTGAAATTTAGCCATAGTGCTTGTGAATAACTAGGGTATTGTTTCTTCACTTCGCACCTGATGCCTTGTGTGAGTCTCACCGACACTGTTTAAGAGAGAATTGTATTGCTGTGTCAGTACAAGGGACAATTCATCGACACCAATAAATTTAAGATCATTTATAATTGATTGACACTTTACTTTCAGATCGTCTCGAGCTGGATGTGCCTCGCTCTGTACGTGTGGACACTCATCGCCCCCTGTGTGCTCACCAACAGGGACTTCAGTTAAGCTGAAGGGAGCGAACATCTGGAGCAGCGCAGTTATTTGAAGAGAATGGTGCAGTTTCTTTATTATTTCCCCAGAGGGCGTTTTACTGTCAAGCACTTCGAGGAAAAAAGTTTGAACTGCGGAGGAAATTGCACGCATGAAAATCAATAACTACCGTGAATGGGGTCGTACGTTAAAAAAGTTCTTTAAAAAATGTTCCAACTTGAAAAGAAACTTCTCTGTAAAGATTAATGAATCTATAATTCACCGGAGCACTTTCAGTTCTATTTTGAACACCCTTGAGTTCAGTAGCGTGAAGGAATGCTGAGACAAGATGAAATCTTAAATCAGAATTTGCCAATTCATATTTATGATAGTAGACCTCGAGACACACAACCTAGTCTCTTTCAGAAAGCCTCGGTATAGTTATTTAAACATGTGTTCTGTATCTTGAAAATATGTCGTGCACTGTTCGTGTTAGGATTTGTTCTTATAATTATGCTATGTGTCGCGTATATTGATGGAGTATAGAATAGTCGAACTTTCCCTCGTATTATTATATCTATTTGGTGTTAAAAATATTTCCTTGAATATATGTTCTGTGATCATTATGCTTTAAAATGTAGCTCATTATTAGATTGTCACCCCTATATAATCGAAGTACGGGCGAACAATAACTCATGCATGCCCAGTTTCTCATTTGACCGGAGTGACGTAGTTTAGTTGACGTTTGCCATGTTCGTAACTAACGCGCCGTATATGGTAACCCTTTCACTCCCGTTGGGCGAATGCGTCCCACGGATTTTCAATAAACCCAGTGAGATGTATGATACCTTTATAAAATACCGATGGGACAAAAAAAAAAAATCACAGGGCCTATTACCCAACCTATGAACCTGGGAATTATTAAACTATTTTCCAAGTATCCTAGACTTATTAACAAGTAATATATGGCATCAGTTTGAATTTTTTCCAGAAAAATAATCGAGAGTGAAAGAGGGAATATGTGGTTAGTAGTTCTTTAATGTTCAAGTTGAGGTCCTGATTACTCGACGTTACATTGACTTGAGGAACAAGTTTTTGGGAGGTCTTTATTGCTGATTGGTATATTTTAATGTTGTAGCAAGTTTTAAATTTAAATCGCTGCTTAATTCAGTCTCGCCTCTTAAGATCTTAATTTAGAAACCTTCAATGAGGTTGCTGCTGAAATGGGCGAACGGCTAGTTTGTGTTGTTCTTTGGATACACTTGCTCACTTTGGTTCAAAAGTAACCAAATCTATGTCTCAAAGCTGGTAAATCAGTGGTTTGATTCATGGATATTGGTACACACTAAATCTGTACTAAATGTACTACAAAGCTTCTTTCATCATATTATAGTATAGATAAGATTTTGTTGTCTATGGTAATGTTTCCTCAGTAGTTAGAAACTTCTCGTTTGTAAACTCGGATTTCACCTCCCTGTAGTAACGATTCAGTTGTTCAGATTTTATTCATTGCTGTGCGGAAATGATGAACACGTTGGCTTTGTAAGGTGCATAGTGCCAGCATTAGAATCTGCTTCAAGTCCTTGAAAATCTGGTGCAGGATAGAAAAGTAAAGAATTTGATTGGTAAAATCTCGTGCCTCTTCAAGGTTCTGTCTAAGAATTTATGCATCGAGTGAGCACCAAGAAATTATTTGTAGCTCTTATTATTATCTGTGGATGCATTATGTGCTGGTATGTTTTTTCCTGCTTTCAGAGTAGCTTTATCCTCACAAGTGATAATTCTGGCATGCATTTATTGATTTAAATATCATAGTTCTGCTTCTCCGAATGAAATTACAAGCGATATTTTCAATTTTAGATCGAGAACTTCTCTGATTGTTGTACAAAATATAGGAAGTGATGGAATCGATGGTTTAGGGGACCTTCCTGGTGCTCTCAAATTACAAGTTACGTAGAAGCTCGGTCATAGCCTTTGGCTATTTCATAAAATTGGACCATGTATTTAAAACTGTACTTTTGGCCGACAATCTCATTGATTCAACTAGGGACGGATTTGGCTCAGTGATACGTAGATACTTGGTGATGCCACTGGTTTTGAAAATGTTGTTTCTGGGATTTGTGAATTTTGTCATTTTCAAATTGTACGTCCTTAAATTTTTGATCGTAATGTAAAAGTACTTGTAAACGCTAGTTTTTATTTTTTTAAGACGAAAATTTGGACCTGTTCTAAAATAGGTGAACGAATGCACCCCTATTTGGGTTAATTGTAAAATTTCATGTTATTCAACCGAAGATTAAAAATTGGTTGAATTTCTAAAATCGAAAGAAATTATTTACAGTATGGCAAATGAGACGTGATACTTGGGAGTGCAGGAGGACCTCCTAACTGGGGAAAATCTGCAACCATTTTTCACCTCTCTAGTTTGTAATGAATTGGTTCAAATTTCTAACTATTTTTTTGCCATTCAAAATCTAGTACATTATTAGGTCTACAATGAAGAATCTTATTGGCGCTTATACTCGTCTTTATGAAGGAATATTCGTGTTCTCCATTGATGTAGATTATTATACTCGTATGCCCTTATTTTTGTGACCTTCATGAACACAGTTTTAAAACGTCTGATGTTTCATTTTTGTCCTTCGGTTTGATGAATATCAATTTCAGAAGTTTTTATTGCATGACATTCTTAGCATCTTTCAGCGCCACGAAGCAACTTTGATTGCTACATTACAGATTAGATTAGTCGTTAGTTTTAACCTCCCTACCCGCAGCAACAAATGCGATCCAAAGAGAGGAAGGAGGAAGGCACCATTTAGTATGGAGTGTAGGAAACGCGGAATCTACGCAGAAAGGGCATAGAAACAGTAAGTTGGGAAAGAATATTATGAAACAAGATCAAAGTTAAAGAAGGAAGTAGTAGGTGCTGAAAAACAGGACAGCAGTGAACCGAAAAAAGGGTGGTCCGTAACAAACCAAAATCCTATTTTACTGCGACAAAAAGAAAGCCTACCTAACCTTTAGCTCGGGCCCTCACATAGTCCCCCTGGGAGCGCCAATTCCCATAGATACAATAGTTGTATCCCCCTGAGGGGTGCTACATTACAGATGAAAAATATCATTCACCTAAACGTTTCTCAAAAATAGATGTACTGTAAGTAGTTTTGAAATAGGGAAAATTGTAAAAATAATAGGCATCCCAGTTTTCTTACATTTGAGGTTATGAAGTCATCTGAGAATTTATGCTCATGCGTCAACTTTCAGCACTTTATCTTTAGACACATGGTGGGAAACCTCAAATTCTGAAGTTTTATAAAAGCTACATCTTAATATAAGAAATTCTAAAATTAATATTCTCAGCATTTCAGTTTTGACTCAACGTATAGGAAACTATACCCAATTTTTCTAACGAGCTAAATCAGAGTCGGTAGAACAAATTAAGAGTATTGGTTAAGTGTTGCATTTCTAGAACAAAATTATACGTTAATATGGTGAAAGAAAGTATCACACACATTTCAACTTCGAGCGATAGAAACGAAACTTTCAGGTTCATTTAGACAGTCTCGTACAAGTTACATCTTAATGAAGAAGAACATATTAAATTAACCTGAGCCCCAATGTCCACAGTACGAAACAAACTCTAAGGTCGCTGCAAGAAATCAAATGCCTTGTGCTATTCAAATACGTTTACGAAGCTATAATGTTACAAAGGTCAGTTCACTGAGTAATTCTGTCCACGAGCGCCTAGACCTAAGTTATCTAATTTTGGGATGGAGTCCCAACTTTTGAATAAAGAGCGTCAAGACAGGATTCCATGATAATATGGTCTAATTTGATAAAAGAAACGTACGAGTGCGGAAAAAGAAGCGGTTTAATTAAACTTCTGATGTTAGTCATAAAGTTTCAAAATCTGATATCTCAGAATGGCGAAAGAATTACATAAGAAATGAAATTGCTATGGGTGACAATTACACAAACGTAGCGTTCCACCAAAGCCGGCCTCCAGACGCGGCAACATAGCAATGTCACATTGTTGGTCTAAAAGCGACGGCAGTTTTAAATAAATTAAACAGCGTTAAGATACATTTTTCCAAGTAATAATTGCAATCAGAATATCTGTGATACTGTGAGAGAGTGATCAAAAATTACAATTATGGCATTTTAAGACCTATAGATTCTTAACTCACTTAAAAGGCGTGCAATGTATCTCTCCAGCCTTGTTACCTATTAAATAAGGAGATCGCAGTCATGTGAAGCCAAACAACATTCAAAAGAAAGATACCGTCTTAAAGGAAATTTTAAATTATGATATAAAATTTAGAAAATTGACAAAACCTAACGTTATGCTGATCGCGTACTTGAGGGACATTACTTCTCCATAAAAAAAAACATACAGAAACAAAATCCTTATCGTTATTCCAAGAGACTATATTTTTTTCGTAACGAATGGAAAGTATGCAAATATCCGTGGAAGAGTCAGCAAGAAATCAAAAATAGATACCTCTCAACACGTAAGACAGATCAACTTGAAATATTGAAAAAGAGAAGATGTCCAACAAGAAGAACACACGATCCACCTCAAATGTAGAGCACGATTTGGAAAAGCATATTTTTCGTAACTCTCCAGCAGCATTCTGCTGAGGTGTATTTTGCTGCTTAGTGCGCTGGAGAGCAATTTGCTTATGCGTAAGCGGCTCCGTCCTTGCGATGGTCTTATCAATGTCAGCACGAAAAAAAAACAAGTTGGATGCGTTAGTACTAGATTTGAATACAGGGTCGTAGTATGGTACATAACTCTCTTAGAAAATCAATTCACAATGAGAAATCAGACGAAAAGTTCGCGATAATTCAAAACAAAGATCTTCTAAATTGCGTAATACATTACCTTTAATATTTTTGCGTAGTAATATATATCGCAAACGTTTCTGTTCATAAAATTGCGTACTCTTTCAATGGGTCTATCCAATACTTAACTCGAAGTCTCTGCAGTTTTGTTGCTGATTTCCTCAATAATGTTTTTTATTCCAGTAAGGAATTTGGTATGTTCAGGTAAACTCTGTCCTTTAAATACATCCACTGAAATAAATCAAAATTATTTATGCTCGGAGTTCAGAGAATGCGCGGTTCTTCACCGAAACGTGATATTAATCGGTGAAGAAACATTTCATTTGAATGAATATTAATTTCCGTGCTCGATAGGCCGTAGCTACACCTTATTGGAACTAGATACTCGTTTATATTTTCGATTCAGGCAAAAAATATTCTCAAATCATCAGCCAATACCAGTTTCCAACAACAGTCACTGCATTATCACTAGCACCTTCTAAAAAGTCGTTTGAAGTCGTAGATCACCCAATATCGTCTACTCTAGGTGCGTCAAATGGATGTCGAAGAACTTCTTTAAAAGGACAATAAGTGAGGATTGTCAGTAGGTAAGATACAACACTTCAGTCAATTTCAAAATTATTTACCCTATTATAATTATGCAAATTCTTTAGCTTTCATCAATTTCTTCTCACTGATTTTTTAAAGAGATGATTTATCACATATGTGCCACTCTGTATAATGAAACTAGGATATTCTTTAGGATACTTTTGCGTGAATTTGCTCTATCTAATTTGCCGAACGGTTAGTTAGCACATTTACACACATAATTCTTAAACATAGTTCAATAAATATTCCCAATACTTAAACTAATGCAGCAAAATGTTGGCCGTATGTACCAAACACATAGGTAATATTTAACTCAAAGAGAAAATAGCAAAAAGTTCGTTTAGAACAACCCCTTCTCAAAACTAAAAAAGGCCACTCATTTTTCAATATACAGTAAAATAGTACATGTCAACAATATACAGTATAAAGATCGAGATTAAACAAAATTGCATGACTAGAATACATATATTTTATTGAGTACAAAAGCGTTTGAAGACCAACTCGTTTCTACAATCGGAATGTAGTAGGAATTAGGCAGTAGAGCAATTTATTTTCTACTGATACTTTTCCCCCAAGGATATTTATCACATAAATAGCAATGCAGGCACTGCAACAATGCCGAGTTAACATATACATGATGGGCTACACATACAAAGCTCGTAGAAACAGCGTTATTGAAACTACCTCACTGATGAATCGACTCCCTTCACCTGATGCAATGGGAGAAAAAGTAAACAAAGAACCTTACTGCATACAACCAATCAGGAAGAAGCTCATGTGAGACACAGTACAAGACTTATCTGAAGAATTCCTCAATTTCTCCTCAAATTGATTGCGGTGGCAGCAGTGTCACTATTCGCTTACTGTAGGAGTAATCTAAAAATTTGCTATGTTCTTGGTCGTGGACTAAATTTTTTAACATCCATGCAAGGAAAATCTGATGAAAAACTACACAAATATAAAAAGTAGCAACAGTGCTTCAATTTAGAAGTGAATCACAAATCATTTCTTTTCGAGCAACTTGAACTTATCTTCCAACCTTCTAGAATAAGCATCGAGCTTGTAGGCAGCAGCTTCGAGTTTGGTAACGCTGTCCTCTATTTGGTCGATCTGGTCGAGGTAGGGCTGGAGGCCGAGGTACTTGGCGTTGAGCTCATCCAGGGAGCGCCCGATGCTGCTGGTGATCTGGCGCAGGTCGGCGTACTTGGCTATGGTGGCTCGGTTCATCTGCTCCAGCAGCGTGTAGTCTTCCAGCACCGCGCTCAGCTCGCCCTGCTCGCCACACACACATTGCAAATGCTCAGCATACATCGAGATTACCTTTCTTTCCTTGAAATGCGATTAGATACGTATTTTTTACAGTATCAGGTGTATGGTTACTAGTATGATTTGTTGGCGATATGATTAGGTTGTTTTCTAATTTCGTCTATTTTGGATTAGATTTGTTGGCTTTATAGAGACATTTGCTCATGTTTTTTTTAACTTTAATACTATTTTGTCCATAGGCATGTTAGGTTTTACTGTCAGTTTTTCTAGAGTTCACACTCAAGTAACGTTTAAATCCGTCCTAAAACATGCACAAACTACCACTTATGCACTTCCGTCATCAAAAAAGTCATCCAAGAAAAAATTATGTTATACTAGACTTCGATTTACAAGTCTATTTCAGCTCAACTAAAAAAATTTCATTATATGACCACTGCAGAGGGATGAGTGATATAAAATTTTTAAGAAAATTTGGGGAATGATGCAATACACAAGAAATGCGCTCATTTGAAATGATTGCATCTTTTTCAAGTTTACCTTTTAACATCAACTAATGTACAACAATCCTGAGTGAAAACATATTGAATGCTAATCTGGTCTATGTAAAGCATTCCTACATCATTAAATTGACCCTGGTAGTCATATCTAAGTCTTGCAAAATGAATTAAAACACCAGATTTTGAGTTGATTTAAGCCTCCCTAACCACAACAAAAGTGTTCCAAAGAGAGAAAGGATGAATATACCATTGCGTTTGAAGTTAAAAGAACAGAGAATCTATACAGAAGTATATTTCCACACTAAATGCCTAGAGCAAAGTAACAGTAATTTAGGAAGAAAGTTTGTGCAACAAGATGATATTAGAAGAAGCAGCAATAGGAGCTGAAAATTGGAAAATTGGACAGCAGTAAACTAAAAAAGATGATCCATAACAAACAAAAACCTACTCTATTTCAACAAAAGGAAGACCTACCTAACCATCAGCTTGGGGTCTCACATTCTTACAAAAGAGTGCTAATTCTCACAGACACAATAGTTGCATCTTTCAGAGGGGAATGAGTAACAACATTAATCAACCACATTAAAATTATTATTATTATCTTATTCTGCAGTTTAAAACTACCTAGCCACAACTAAGGTGATCTCAGGAGATCAAAAAGAAAGCACCATTTATTATAGACTGTGGCAAATATGGAATCTATGCACATGGTGTGTTTCCACACTCTACACATTTAAACTACAAAATTAAAAGAAGTGCATGAAACAAGGTAAAAGTTGAACAAGAGGGTCAAAGGTATTGAAAAAAAGTCAGCAGTAGACTGAAAAAAGACAGCAGTGAACCAAAAAAATGACCAGTCACAAAAAAAAACAATGGTTTTATATCAACTAAAGGAAGGCCTAACCTGTTTTGGACCTCACCTTTTTTTGATAAATACAGAACAACGAGGAACAGCCAGTACGAATGAACAAACCACAAAAAATGTATTTATAAAAAGCACAGACCATGATATTATGAGTGACATACTGCAACCAATTGTGCACTAGCAGCTACTGAATCAGTGGGAGCCAACATTCTGATTTTTTACACAGGTCTCCCAATACAAAAGGAAGGGCTAATTTAGAATAGTTTTCCAAAGACGATTCAGCTTTACTCAGCACAAATTGTGGGAAAAAAAGCTACCTATCACAGTTGTATGAGCCAACATATCAAACTTGTGATTCATGACTGGCAGGTAGGCTCAGCTAATGGTTACAATGTTGCCATATAGAACATTACCTTCAGTGAATAACATGCAAACATAAATATTCATAAAGTGGCTTCTTGAACACACTAGCTTCAAACTACGCTGCACTGATATTTACTATCAGCATTATGTGAAAAATTTCCTTTATAGCAGGTTAAGTTAAATGTTATATACTAAAGTGGAAAAATATGGCTCTTATCAGTGTTACTTGGTAACAATTAAATTCAGACATTGATTTGAATAGAAAAATGTTCCAGTTTTCTGCATTCATGTATCATGTAGAATGTAGATATAAAATGTAGATGATGCAAAATGTAAATCCCATTTGTTAGCTAAGTTTTGACACTTACTTATGACCACAATACAACTTTTTATGGCTACCATAAGCAGAATCTTTTGAGAGGATTCTTAATTCTCAAAAAGGAATTAGTCCCATATAAATGACACACAGACCAATTCTTCAAGCCAGAGGATAACAACTCAAGAACATAATAGACATCAAATGGATATGAAAAAGATGTCTTACCTGCAAATAGCTAGATGTATGAGAGAACATTAGAGATGCCAAGTGACTCAAGTTTGGATCATGAGGATCAAGGGCCTCAAAGCTACTGGTACTCGTTGACAAAGTCGGGCCTCGCTTAGGAGAGCTCAGTCGGTCCACACTTGGATGACTCTCTACTTCAATGTGTTGTGCAGAAGATCTGGTTGAGTTCTGAATAGAATTTGCTGATATACTGTTAGTATCATCTTCAGCTTTGACATCAACTGGTAAATTAGAAACATCTTGGATAACTTGATTTTCTGTTATATTTTGATTAGCAAGTTTCACACTAATGTCAAGCTCTTGAGTGGCCATCTTTTATTATTCTGCAACAATCTGATATTGTTATAACAAAAAATTTTAATAAATATGTGCTCCCTAACAGGTCACAGCCAAAAAGAATTATGCATCAGTTTAAAAAATAATCCAAGCAGAATGAATTATTCAAAAAAATTCAATTGACTTATTATGAATACAGGTACTTCATAGAAACATTTTACACTATTTTATTTTAAAGTCAAGATCCAAGTTTGTGAAAAAAATTGAGCTAAAAACTGCAAAATGAATACTCCGCCATATTTAGCAATAGCGTCACTTTATTGATTAGATTAAAAGTTAGTTAGTGCCTACCTAATCACAAAGTAGCTGTTCCTAAGACAGGAAGGAAGAAGGCATCATTCAATATGATATTACAGGAAGGAAAAATCAATGAACAAGGTGTCCCTTGCTCTGCATATAGAAACAGCATGATTGAAGGAAATTTCTGGATTGAGATAAAAAATGAAGAATTACAAAGTAGTAGTGGAAAAAGGGCAGTAGTGAACTAAATAAATGGGGTCCATAATTCAACAAAAACTTATTCTATTCAACAAAACTAAGGCTAACTCAAGTGTTAGTTAGAGACCTTACATCTTTCCCTTAAGAGCAGCAAATCCTACAGATACAGCAGTTGTTACTGCTGGAGGGGTCAGCCTTTCTTCATCAAAATATATTTCAGTGACACTTAAGCTAAATATTTAGTTACTCATAAACACATTTGAAGATATTTTCAGGAAACTGGAAAAACTAAATAATGGCTAAGTCACTTACTAGGTAGAAATCATAGATGCATTTTATAAATAGGTAATATCAATCATGCATAGACAAAGTTTGCTAAATCCCAAACAAGAACATCTATCCGATCATTAACTTTTTAAAAGTATCTTTTAACATGTTCCCTACATATCCAAGGCTGTTGAGGTTTGGTTAGGTTGTAAGTAGCAAAATAAAGAAATCAACTTTACTGCTCAAATACTTTTTTATCCTTCTTAAGAGATGTAAAACTGCAACTGCACGATACATTTCACCTCGAATGATTACAATGATTTCTTTAAAAAGGTGGCAAAACAATTGAAATGTCATTCATTTTTACCGGTACATGGATGGGCAATTTACCATTTGGTACACATGTTGCCCAATACGCAGGGAACATGTTAAAAATATGAAACTTGATTCCTTTGCTGAAGATGCATATAAATATTCTCTAAGGAACTCATAAACAAAATATCTGTAAGTTGTGAAATAGATAGCATTGTCATTTTTATTTTTCATACACTGGCTTCTTACCATGGTATGCTAAACTCCCAATAAATGAAATACAATACTAAAATCCAGAATACTGTGCAAATTGCTAAATAAAAGCTGCCATTGCTCTTACCAGCAAGATTATACTTTGTACATAGCATTTTAATCATAGCTGTAGCACTTGTAAAGGGGGATGTACACCCAAAATCAAGGAAATGGCTGTAAGGTTTGTTGAATTGGATCTATATCTATGAAAATAACCATAGGATATGTATTTTTGGAAGTAAATGTGGGTTGTCTCTATAACTTTTTCCCCCTTTTGGCATAATTTTGGAGACAAAGGGGAAAGGGAGGCAAATGGAGAAAAAATGAGGATTTTCAAGAGACATCTCCGAAAGTTATCGTAGAGCAATGATTTAGATGGCATTGGATGCGCAAAGAGTTGCTGCATGACATGTCGGAGGATTATATTGATATTCATGATAATTTTTGAGTTACATGGGAAAAATTGATTTAAAGAATTACAGATTGAAAGATATTAATTTTTTTACATAATAAAAAATGACTAACAATCTTTTTATAAAATCTAGATCTAAAATAACTGGCAAACGTACGTATTTTTTGAAAATAAATAGGGGTCGTCTTCATAACTTTTTCTCATTTTTGCCATAATTACGAAATAGTGTTACAAAATGGGGGAAAATGAGAAGGTAAATGGTTATTTTTTTAAATCTATCTTCTCCAATAGTTTTTATGTACTATAGAGCAGTGATTCAGGTAACATTGGGTGCACAAAGAGCTGTTCTATCTAATGACAAAAAAATTTTTGAATTCATAATAAATTTTGGTTACATTAAAAATCTATTGATAAAATGACTTTTTCAAACTTTTTTTAAACTTCATAAAAACTCAACTATTGCGAAATTCAAAATAATCCTCTGACTCTTAATGCAGCAACTCTTTGCACATCCAATGCAACCTATATCATTGCTTTACAATAAGTACTTTCTGAGATGTCTCTTGGAAAGTACCCACTTTTTCCCCCACTAGCTCCATCATTAAAGTAAAAATAGGAAAACTTATAGAAATGACCCCTATTTTAAAAAATACAAAAGTACGCCAATTTTCATAGATCCACATCTCAGAAAAAGAACGATCCATCCATTTCATTCATTCAGCCAAATTCGGCATGTACGTCCCCCTTAATCCTTTAAGTCCAAACAGCCAAAAAATAATGCATTACAATATGATCTACAAAATCTTTGCACAAGCTGTTTGGAACAATAATCACAGCCCAAAAAGGAAATGTTTCCCCTTCTGTCATTTTGAAGATTTAATAAATTCAATCATAAGCCTTTGAAAAAATATCAGACATTCATTAAATTAAAAAGTTTTACTGTACAGATATTATTAATAAGTTAGTAGTAGTAGTCGAACATGAAGATATTAAAACTTCATCAATATTCCTAACCTAACAAACATGCCTTACTAAATAGATCATATAAAGTTAGTCATAGTATTTTAAGGAATATGGAATCTATTATGAAACAATACTTGGAAGATCTTTTCTGCTAAGCAGTTAAACTATAAAGGCAATAGCAATGATGTACCAGTCAAGAGTTTTAAATTATGCATGGAACATAACTGTACAGCAATGACAAATAAGTAGACATAAAAAATTATATTTTAAATTTCACAAATAAATCTGCTTAGGAAATATTATGAAATAAGATAAGATGTAACACACAATGAAAAAAACAATTCTTTATATTGCAGTATATGTAACATCTTTCTAACAAAAAACAAACAAATTACACCCAAAATGCTATCAAACCTACAAAATAGACAATATGCTTATGAAATGATACTTTTCTTCATTTTCAATTCAATTCAAACTCATTAATCATTTACTTGCAATATTATATTATTTTATTATGTAAGAAAGTTTTAGCTTCTCTTAACCATGGCAAAGATGTTCCAAGAGAGGAAGAAGGAAGGCACCATTTAGTGTGGAGTTGAGGGAATGCAGAATCTATTCACAAGGTGCATAGACACATTAAGCATAGAAAGAAGTTCATGAAACAAGAAAAAGTTGAAAAAGAAAGTAGTAGGAGCTGAAAAACAGGACATCAGTGAACCAAAAAAAGATGGTCCGTAATAGACCAAAAACCTATTTTATTTCAACAAAAAGGAAGCCTACCTAACCCTTAGCTTGGGCCCTCACATAGTCCCTCTGGGAGCACTAATTTCCATAGATACAACAGCTGTATCCCCCTGAGGGGAACTTGCAATATTTAAAACCATAGAAGTTATTCTACGTGCACTATTCACCAGCAGCAAACCAAAGTTTACAAATATATTTCAGGAGTGAAATGATTTTTATCTGCAACAAAATTAAGATAATGAATCGTACTAATACAATTAATGAACGTCTTTCTTTGCAAAGATTACAATTCACAAATCAGCACAGCAAGACTGCACATGGAAAAACTGCTGGTAAACACAGGCCATACATATATTTTGTGCTGCATTGAATTAAATATATGGTATTGGTAAGAATCATCCATGACAGTAAGTTTAATCATAGTTGCTCCAGCACCAATCCTTCGGATCTGATTCACCCAATTTCAGTGTGTGGGATACCATGGAAGACCATGCAGGATACCCCAATGCTTTTCCCTCAATCTGGAAAGTCTGATTAGTTTTCGCATCAACCGTAAAAAAAATAGGATCTACATTTCAAATTTAGCTCGAATGAAAACTAAAAATCTCAAAACCACTTTTTAAAAAAAGGAAACTGTTATTGATCTTCTATGAAAAAGGGAAACAGGAGAAGAATAACAACACTTTCAACCTGAACTTGAAGTAGAGGGCCGACAGCATTGGGGCCTTTGTAACAGCCCCCAATTCCCTTTGCAATACTCACAATATTCACACAAAAGAGCTCAGCGCCTGTGTACCAGAATTGTTCACTAAACTACTCAGGATCTACCAATCCTTGTCACAAGCTGCCATTGGACAGCATAACTGGGATAACCAGTACGTCAAAACACCATCACCAGGCATGGTGGTAGTTACAACTCACTCCACATGATTGGCTCATTCCAGTCATTGTCTCTTACTCTAGGCTCGTACAATGAAAATTTTCATAGCTTCAATGATTCTCAAATTACACTCCTGATCCAATCCAGCCAGACAACTCATACCACAATCATCTTCACACATCTGGTATACCACTCATTCTCTCCATACTGCTCAAACACCACATTCATGAAACTCTCTCTCTTACTCCTACTTACTACATTCCAGTACAAAATGTTCAATTGTTTCTTCCACTCCTCTATCACACTGCCGACATAATTTATTGCTATTCTCATTTCACCTCCATGTACGTCTATTCACGCTCAGTTCCTTACACCTCACAGCAAACAAGAGTTGACGTCCAAAACTACCATCATAGAACAGCTCACACTTACGCACTTCCTTTTGTATATATCAGATTAGTGTATGCTTTTGCGTCATGCTAAGCATCCATTTATTCAATCCATACTCTTTTGTATGCCTCTCAATCTCTTTTTTCTACCTCTTGCAGTCCCAATCTGGTCATTCCCCTCCAACATTCATTAAAAGCCAGTCATCTATAGGTCTCCCAATTCTAACACGAATAATCATTTGCATACTTAGTTTCCTTGTATGCCCCCAACATATTTTCTCCCCATAGCTTACACTCAGATTCCATTCAAAAATTTGCTTTACCCATCTGACATTCTGCATTCTCTCAATTCTTGTCTTATAATTCAACACAGCTTTCATCATTCATTCTGAAAATAGGCTCCGCTCCCCCCTAGGTCACCTCTAATAGCTTCTGTAGCTGCCCATTTTGGAGCACCCAATGCTAGACGTCCTACCTTATTTTGTTCTGCATCCAGCCTCTCAAGGTCTCTTCCATTCCAGGCTAGAGCACTCATACCATACATGATACTACGTACTGCAACATGCTTCCACATTCCTTTCATACATTCATACTTGTTTTCTCTGGATCTGCCCACACTACTCAACTGTCCACTCTACTGCATTGCTTTTGTGACTTTCTCACCCTTAGTTCTAGTGCATCCATCTTCACTTATCATACAGCCTAGATATTTGTCTTATTTAATTCTACCTATTCTGATTTCTCCAATATTCCAGTCTGTCTCTGTCAGTCTCATCACTATTTATAACCATAACCTTACTTTTATCAGCACCAAAGTTCTTCTTGAAATCTGTATTATATCCATTCACAATGTCAAGCTTCCTTTGTAGTTCATGCCCAGATTTACTAACCACAACCACATCATCAGCATACAACAAACAACTCAGTTTTTCCTTACCAACATTCAATCCTAAGCCACTCATTCTCAGTCAAACTGCTAATCCTTGTGTACCATCCAAACAACAGTAGAGACAGAATACAGCCCTGTCTCATGCCTCTAACACTCTCATTTGCACAGTTTCAAAATTTCCCAATCTATAGATATTGCTCGTGTTCTCATACAGACTTTGCACAATATTAACTATCTTTCTACTAAATCCAACTTTTTTCAAGATTTCAAATCGCTTAAACCGATCTACTCTGTCATACGCCTTTTCAATATCCAGAAATGCTAAATATATCCTTTTCTCGTCTTTCCTCATTTGCTCAATTATTTCACTCACAACAAACAGATTACCCTTACCACATCTATCTTACCTAAAATCATTCTGCTCTTCTCCCAGGACTTAGCCAGGGCAATTGGTTTGTAATTTTTGAATTCTTTCATACTCTTATGCCCACCCTTGTGCAATAGAATTACATTACACTTGTTCCGGTCATCTGGTACTCTTTCACTCTTCCATATCTCATCAAATAAACATTTCAACATATTAACTACACTCTCTCCTCTGTATTCATAGAACTTACATGGGATCTTACAAGGGCCACATGCCTTTCCATTTTTCACTTTCTTCAAAAAACTTACTATCTCTTCACAAGTGATTTCATCCTTCATTTGCAGCTCATGTTCATCAATCAGAAAATTTACAGGTTCATCATTTGTTACCTGCTCAATCATTCCACCTATGTCCTCCCAGTAGCCTCCAACTGCTTTCACCATTTGCACCTTATCTCACACATTGCCACCATTGACTACTAATTTGCCAACTTGACCTTCACTACCTTTATCATTACCTTGTATAAACCTATACCAATGTTTTATTCCATCCAGACCTTTGTTTCTTAGATTTTCAATATGGTGTCTCTCCTCATTAACTCTAGCCTCATTTATCATTCTCATTACTTTCTTTTGCTGGTCCTTGTACTCATTCCATTCATCCTCAGTAATTCTATGTCTTTCATTCATTTTCCTCATATTGCATTGTTTTTATTTAAAATCTTTCATTTCATTTGCTCTTCCTTTATATCACTTGTAAACCACCTGGCATTTCCTTGTAAGGCCCTGAGTGTGCTACCTCCGCCGTTGAAATTCATTGCAGCAAGTGAGTTAGCGGCCTTACATAGCTTCTCCTGAGGTGGGTATCTGTGATCTGCTGTGAAGTTGGAACTTTTTATTACATAATTATACATTGGGACATCTTAAGATTACTGAACACAAAAAGACTAGAATGAAGATTTGAGAGGTATAACTAAGGTAGGGCCGTAGGCACAAGTACCCTCCCCCTAGAGAGAAAGTAGTTTGAACGATGCTATTGAGCATGTTCAGAAGGTGAAGTTATTGCTGTTAGGGCCTAGCGTTGAGGACATGCGAGGAGGCTGAGTAATGATGCCGAGCTGTTGACATTTTGGCGGCTCATTTGTGCATTTTCGCGCTTCCTTGAACGTTCTAGTGATGTTTGAAACACCTAGCGGAAATTGCGATGAAGTTTGCCTTGTTGATAGGAGCAGCGTTAGCTGCTCATAGGACATAGCTACTCCTGGGGTGGGTATCAGTGATGTGATTCGCAGTGGAGATGTTGGAACTTTTTATTGAAAAAATTTATGTTGGGACATCTTAAGATTACTGAACACAAAAAGACGTGAATCAAGATTTGAAGGGTAACTAAGGTAGGGCACTACATCCAGTACTTTTCCTGCATTTCATTTTACCAATCTTTACAAGCCATTTCCCATTGTGACATTCAGATTCTCAAATACATTCTTAGTTCTTACCACAAAAATCAATCAATTTTTGTCTATTTGCATTTACAGGCTTACCAAATAATACCAACATGGCCATTCATGTCCTCCATTACAATCAGAGGGCACCTGCAGTGTTCTCATACAATCTATGTTAATATATCATACTTTTTTACATTCTTTTTGTGAACTAAAATCCTTTCAGTTGTCATATAACATACAATCACATCAACACATTCTCTTGCATGCATTCTTTCATACTTAGTTGCTAACAAATTTTGACTCACAGGTTCATTTCCAACAGGAATTGCTTCTAATTTCCAATTTAGAGCATTCTTTTTATTGGTTTATGTAAAGGAGAGGACAATAATCGATTTTCCACTTTTCACTGCCTAAACATAGTTAATTAGATAAAAATAAACAATTTTTCATCTATGCACTTTCAGACGCAAATGAGTATTTAACAAGTTGTAGCAGTAAATTAGTTTTCGCAACTCTAGGGTTTGAAGCGGGAAGTAATTCATCAATCGCGTCAGATGGCAACACTACAATGGACTCTCCCTTCTAACGGGCTCGAATGATTGAGCGCATTCCCGCCATCTAAGACTAAAGTTAACATACCGCTATAAATCGTTATTTTTGGGTGATAATTTCAACTGTGTTATTAACTAAAATATCCTAGAAGTGGGTTCAGGCTCCGCGGGGTTGGTAAATCATAAATTACCAAGTACCCAAACCTACTCTTAACAGCTCAATTGCGCAAGAACTAAACCTACCGCTCTAACTCATAAAATACTCATTTGCCAAAAAAAAGTGTATTGAAGAGAAGTAGTTTATTTCGATGTTATTACCGTAATTCAAGCAACAAAAATTTCAAAAATCGATTGGTAGCTGTTTATTCGAGCGCATTTGTCATCAAAAACAAAAATTGACATACCGCTATAACTCGTTATATACTAATTTTCCCCAAAAAGTGTATAGATGAAAAGTGTTTATTTAGACCTAATTAACTATGTTTAGGCAGCAAAAATTGAAAAATTGATTATTGTCCTCTCCTTCACAAATACCTTATCATCAGACCAACTTCACCTCTTTTTACTAACTTATTTGCCCTTTTACTATTATATGATATTTATTTTCCTTATATGTTAAACTGATTCCATCACTCATTTAAGTCTCTCCTATACCAACACAATTCAATTTTTCTTTCTCTAATTTTGCTACAAGGTCATCTAACTTTCCAGCATTCCATCCATGCCCATTTATATATCCAAACTTCACAACACTGTTGAACAATTCAGGAGATTCTTCATTTTTCTCTGCCAGATTTTCATTAATCCTGTTCTACCTTCTATTAGGATATGAGTTCCCTTAATCCACTGGATGTATCTCCTATAGAGTTTCATCTCACCTTTTTGTGTAAGGTGGACTGGATCTCTAAGAAAAAACATCCCCCCTGGATTATGCTATCCATATCCAAGAAGCTGGAACCCAACTCACGCTTTCTCATACTCTCCGTCCTCATACAATCCTTCCATGAAACCTCCCAGTTTACCTCCTTTTCATACTCTTCATCACAAGCAGGCCTACATGGGGGGCAACCTCGAAGGACTCTACTCCACAAACCATGTCATGTTGCTACTTGCTTGAACTTTGCTAAGTCATACTTGGATTAGGACAGTGGCTTATGGAAGAGAGTATTATGGAGTGACAAAACCAAAATTGAGCTTTTTGGGCACAATGACGTGGAGAATGTTTGGCATAAAGATGGTGAAGCTTTCCTGCTGAAGAACACTGTGCTGAGAGGTAAACACAGAGGTGGATCACTGATGTCTTGGGGTTGTTTTGCTGAACTGGGTACTGAAAAATTGGTTGCAATTGAAGGGAAAGAAATAAGATAACTGTGCTGCCATGGCCTTTGATGAGTCCGGATCTCAATCTTGAGTTTTGGCACCCAGCCTTCTGGGGCATAGGAGCCTTGATCACATGTGGGCTTTAGCCGAAAGAAAAAGTCACGAGAGCTAGGGTAGCTCCCTACCAGCACTCGGACTTACCTCTCTCCACAGTCGTCGTCCGCTCAGAGCCGGCTTCC
>JACJUY010009939.1:0-27090 GCA_014220935.1 Platorchestia sp. MABIK | reverse complement strand
TTGCCTGCCTCAGCATCAGCTGTTTGCCTGCCTCAGCATCAGCTGTTTGCCTGCCTCAGCATCAGCTGATTGCCTGCCTCAGCATCAGCTGTTTGCTTGCCTCAGCATCAGCTGTTTGCCTGCCTCAGCATCAGCTGTTTGCCTGCCTCAGCATCAGCTGTTTGCCTGCCTCAGCATCAGCTGTTTGCCAGAGTGCCGTTCGGTGCTGCGGCGCAAATTTATCCCTGCGGGCGAAGTCGAGGACGCGTCTTACTTTGTTGTTTGTCTCGCAAGGGTGAGGCGTGTGAGAGCGTGTGAGAATATACGCCCACTTGCAATTTGCGAACGTTTAATACGAATGTGCATAGATGTGTTTTGTGTGTGTGCATGTACGTTCACTTACGATGTGTATACGTTTAATACAAATATAAATATGTGCGTGTGCTGTGTGAGTGCATGTATGTATGAAATGTCTGCTCACCAATTCCGAATCGTGGTTATGCACGTGGCTTAAAGAACATCATCTTGTGCGAACTTCAACATACAGGAGTTAAAAATGAGCAAAGTGAAAGCAAGGAAGGGACATTCCAAATAAGGCTTTATTAAAAACACTTTAT
Source organism: Platorchestia sp. MABIK (assembly GCA_014220935.1). Classification (NCBI taxonomy): domain Eukaryota; kingdom Metazoa; phylum Arthropoda; class Malacostraca; order Amphipoda; family Talitridae; genus Platorchestia; species Platorchestia sp. MABIK. Next base: position 26,494 of record JACJUY010009939.1, on the reverse strand, counting down.
TTCTGTAGCTTCTCACCATCAATATGGACCGTGGAAACCACTATAAACGAATTTATTGCACTCTAAATAAAAAACCAAGCGTGAAATGTAATTTGACTTTAGTGGATACTCAACAAAGGGTGAATTACTCAACAGAGGAATGAATAAAAGATGAAAAAACATTTTAAGAATTTTAAGAACAAATTAAAATACATAAAATTTTTTTTGACAATTTCTTTCAGATCGAAGAGCTGCTCCGAGCTGAGATTTTATCGTAGACCTACAGCACAGGGCAACCACAGCCAGTGACACAATCTACTGACACAATCTACTGACACAATCTATTGACACAATCTATTGACACAATCTATTGACACAATCTATTGACACAATCTATTGACACAATCCACTGACACAATCTACTGACACAATCTATTGTTAAGTATATCTGAATCGGACGACTTGAAAAATTGACAGTGAGAATACATATTCTCTGGTGCATTAAAAAAACTTTGGAGTTGAATATGTATGGCTCGATTTATTCGTATATTTGAACATCACATACGAGTATGCAGAACTCGAGCATGGCAATACTATACTATACACACCCTTACTTGAAATACGTATGTTCAATAACATACACTGTATAAAGTACATGTACGTGTAAAACAAATGGGAACGAAGACAGAATTTTATTAATTCATGAGGCGTAAAATGACGTATAAAAACTGTACATCATGTTTGGACTCACACAGAATCCTTTTTATCCTACTGTATGAATGTAACAGCAGTGTTAGGTCTTGTAAACATTTTGAAATTCTCACTTACATTCCGCGTTATCTTGACCAGCAAACGAGCGTAGCGATTTTCCGTCGAGTAAATAAAGAATGCTGAAGGAATGCTGCTATTAAAGAATGTATTTTGACGAAGACTACAAAGGTAGACGAAGACTGCAAAGGTAGATGAAGACTGCAAAGGTAGATGAAGACAACAAAGGTAGATGAAGACAACAAAGGTAGATGAAGACTACAAAGGTAGATGAAGACTACAAAGGTAGATGAAGACAACAAAGGTAGATGAAGACTACAAAGGTAGATGAAGACAACAAAGGTAGATGAAGACAACAAAGGTAGATGAAGAATACAAAGGTAGATGAAGACAACAAAGGTAGATGAAGACAACAAAGGTAGATGAAGACAACAAAGGTAGATGAAGACTGCAAAGGTAGATGAAGACAACAAAGGTAGATGAAGACAACAAAGGTAGATGAAGACAACAAAGGTAGATGAAGACAACAAAGGTAGATGAAGACAACAAAGGTAGATGAAGACTACAAAGGTAGATGAAGACAACAAAGGCTGGTGGTCGGGAAACAAAAGCACACAAACACAAAAAAAAGTAACGTCCGATTTCGCGAAAATAAAAAACGTTCCAGTATTTTCCACCTTTCCAAATTTATTACTATCTGGATTTCCAAATTTATCATAATAAAGACGCAAATTACAATGAACGTCGCTGACTAGAGCTTTACAGCGAAAAAAAATGGAGAGAGAGAAAGGCAATGTGTGAGTAAAATTTCAACTTGTTCAAATAGAAGATTCATGAAGACCGCTCTGATTCTCCGAGAATGGGATAGAACGCAGGAGTGTGGCTGGCAAAATATATGGGCACGGTGAGGCAAAGTCTGTCTTCATCATCTCCGTACGCAGACAACAGTAAACATCTCCGTACGCAGACAACAGTAAACATCTCCGTGTGCAGACAACAGTAAACATCTCCGTGCGCAGACAACAGTAAACATCTCCGTACGCAGACAACAGTAAACATCTCCGTACGCAGACAACAGTAAACATCTCCGTGTGCAGACAACAGTAAACATCTCCGTACGCAGACAACAGTAAACATCTCCGTACGCAGACAACAGTAAACATCTCCGTACGCAGACAACAGTAAACATCTCCGTACGCAGACAACAGTAAACATGCAGAGCGGGGTTTTGGGAAGCGATGTACTGTGGGTGAATGTTCAGAAATCAAGAGTATAAAGAGCTATTAAATTACGAAGTAAAGTCTCGAGTAAAATAAGTTATTAAACAACCTCACAAACCACGCGTGAAAATAACTATTAAATGACGATGTAAACTCTTGAGTAGAATGAGTTATTAAACACCGCTCATAAACAACGAGTTAAAAGAGCTATTAAATAACGATTAAAACTCTCGAGCACGATAAGTCATTAAACAACGATGAAAACGAGTAAAAAGAATTATTAAATAAAGAGGTAAACCCTCGATCAAAATGAGTCATTAAACAACAATGAAAACGAGTAAGAAGATACCAAATAACGCTGAGAGCTCACTAGGAAATATACTTTTTGCATAAAGCCGAGAACCCACGATCAACAAGAGACACTGAAAAACGTTCAGGATCCTTGAACCAAAATAAACTATCGCTACGATCTTGAGAGCAGAAAGAACTGTCACGTTTTACTGAAAACCTTGATCAAAAGAGCACTAGCGTCAGAAAATATGAGATTTTTGTCTCCTTGCATTAAAAAAACACAAATAATAAGAAGCCCTGTAGAATAACTCTAACAACACCCTTCCAAAAACCATTAAATCCCGATAGAACCCATGAACAAAAAAACGCATTTAAAATCGATGAAGACCACGAACGAAAAAATTGCAAAAAAAGAGCTGTTAAATTAAACAAAGGACAAAAAAAGCTCAAGGGACGCTCAAACCACGGAGCTCAAAATATTGCGATTGCATCACATAACCAGAAAAAGGCTGAGAATTGTTGTTAATCTTTCACAGGAGAAGAAAAAAGTGTGAGTGTGGATGTGAGTACAAGGCTTGGGTTCCATTATAAATATACTAGTCCACTCCCCTTTATTTGGAATAAGAAAGAAGGCGAAATGAAAGAAAGGCCGTGAGAAATAAAAAAATTCTATCTCTCGAGAGTTGATGAGGCCGAGTGCACACGGTCCGTCAAAAATGTATAATAATGTTCGTCAAATCACATGTCACACGTTCCTATTTCCTAAGAATTCCCGTGATATTCATTCCTACTCGAATCTGATGGATTAATACACTGGAAATTGTGGAATTATTGATGAAGCTTGTATCACAGATACGCTCATCACACACTGCAGGCTGGCTTCGAACAGACAGACAGAGAGACAGACACCCCTCTTATTAAAGTAACTAGTCCGCCCCCCTTTATTTGAAATGAGAAAAAAGGCGAAATGAAAGAAAGGTTATAAAACAAAAAAAATTCAACACGGCCACACGGCCCGTATCACAGATACGCTCATCACGCACACTTTCGGGAGGCTTCGGACAGAGAGACAAACGGACGGACGCGGCTCTTATTACAGTATAGATTATGGTATAGATTTTCACAGAGGAAAGTGATACCACCATGGGATGAGAAAAACGTAAAATCTATGCACAACGTGTGTTCTCTCACAGAATATCCTGCGATAGAAAAAGTCTCCTTCAAATCTTTTCAGAAAATTTCAAAACTGAAGCTTTATTTTCAGTCAACTGTGGGGCTTCATGAAGCTGAACAGTTTGGAACGCACGGGTATTGCACAAAAGCTACACGTAGCACTGACTAGCAGAGCGCAGCTCTCTTAGTGCAAGCCGGTCTCAGCAATCAAAATTCAATTAGACTCAAAGGATTGCAGGTGTCTGAAGCCCAGAGCGCATTGTGAGTGTGAGGCTTCAGTGACATTCTCCTTCATGTAGCGCGGAATAGCTTTGCTTGCTTTTCACTCTTTAAGAGACAATTAAACCAATTTTTTTGTCGCTCACGCCGGTCGTCCCCAACCGTTGTTATATTTTTTATACTTGGTCCAAAAAGTGGTAAGAAATCAAAATGAATTCCCCCAGATGTCGTTTATTTGCGTTTTGCGTAGACGACTAAAGATGTCTACAAAAAATGTATCTACCATTCCGAAGTTTCAACGATTTAACACCATTATATGAGCCTCACTTAACTGCATCCTGAAGAGGTAAATCTTAAAAAAATATGGATTGAACTGTAAAACGGTATCATAGATACAGAACACAATATTATTCATTCACCGCTCGTCAAAAATCACGGGATTCGAGACTTTTCTCAAATAAATCTTTCAGATGTGGATGACCAATAACTAAATCCATCCTAATAGCACCCGCGATTAAAATATTCTTGTACTCGCGCACTGCATAAGCACTTATGTCATATCTATTCAAAGGGCAGGGTGGCGTAGAAGTAACGCACCCTTTTGAAGGTAAATTTCAAAGATTTATTACCGCAATATACACTGGGTATCTGTGGACAGGATTCGACATGTAAATAAACATTAAGAGTTCCTCTATCGTTTCTAATTAACCCTATCGTTATACCTTTCATAGTTTATTTATTATTAATTTTTTAAAAGGGTGCGTTACTTATGCGCCACCCTGTACATTTGAGTGACTAGACACGTGGACGCAGCGCTAAAGCGACGATACATCAAAACCTCGGCGACTTCGTAACGCTTTGCATTGTTTGTTTCCTGAGCTCAGGTACACGGTGACGGCAGCTTTTGAAGTGCAGTCGCGTGAACCAAGATTACTCTTTTCATTTTAAAAGCCGCGCATTCATTAAATGATAATTCAGCGCGGCGTTTTAATGGTGAGTTAATTTGAGTAGGTACAATGGACATTTCGGTGGAAAGTAATTTTGGATGAAACGAGGATCTGTTGCTCGGATGTAAAATGGCAGAATATTACAGATCAAATGTATCTCTCAGCGATTTGTTCAGGTGGAAATTTAATTCTTGCTCGTGAAGTGTCGCGTGAAGGATTTATGACTTCTCAAATGATCGACCATCGGAAGTAGTAGCAAAAAAGAGCATGATCATCAGAAATAGGGGCGAAGAAGTGCATGGATGATCAGAAGGGAATGAAAATAAGGGCATGGATGATCAGCAGTGAAGGAAACTTCCGCATGAACTTGGTGAGCGGAAATATGAGATTTTCTATCACTTATTCCACCCATTGTTGCATGTCACAGGAATGAATTCTGTTGCCTGTAGTGCAAGGGTACATCTACGTCCTTCTGTACCTCCGCTGCTGCACTTCTAATCATCCATGCCAATTAATTCGTTCTCTAATATTAATAACAAAATTGTATTTAAGTGAGGAATTAATTCATCAATAGACCAAATGGCCTTGTAATTCATTTGTTTAAAAAGGGTTTTAATGAACTGTTATCATATTTTGTACTTAGGTCACAGATAAAAGTTTCCTTCACTGCTGATCATCCATCCCTTTATTTTCATTCACTTCTGATCATCCATGCACTTCTTTGCCTCTATTTCTGATGATCATGCTCTTTTATGCCTCTACTTCTGATGATCGACCATGTATTTCTATGAATCCCTTTCAAATGACCATCCATGTATTTCTTTCAATACGAGTACACTTTTCGTGGTCGTCCATGCATTTCTTTAAATACACTTTTCGTGGTCGTCCATGTATTTCTTTAAATACACTTTTCGTGGTCGTCCATGTATTTCTTTAAATACACTTTTAGTGGTCATCCATGTATTTCTTTAAAAAACTTCTCGTGGTCATCCATGTATTTCTTTAAAAACACTTTTCGTGGTCATCCATGTATTTCTTTAAATACACTTTTCGTGGTCATCCATGTATTTCTTTAAATACACTTTTCGTGGTCATCCATGTATTTCTTTAAATACACTTTTCGTGGTCATCCATGTATTTCTTTAAATACGCTTTTCGTGATTCACGTCTTGCCTCCATTATTAGCTGCGTGCGGGAAAACGAAATAAAATATAAAATAAAATTGCTCAGCTTGATCATTGATCATTGTTTGAATTTCGCACACAATTAACTAGTATTTCTGTCAGTCAATATAATTTCTTAGAATATAAGCACATATCGTCAAGCTCTCCATAATTTTCAGACAACAATTAATTAATTAATTAACTTTTAGACAGCAGTTTAATTGCGATTACCGATGTCAGGATAATCCTAAAAAATGTAAGTAAACCGTGTAATTTGTGCTGATTAAGCGCTCCAAAAATACAAGAAAACCCCATAATTCAAGCTCTAATTCCTTCCAAACGAAGCAATTTACGAACGAGTGAGGAGTAAATAACTCTACCATTCCAGGAATTTATTTGTGTTGACATTTGATAAAAGTTATTAACAAAATTTGCTTTGAGACTGGAATGAATTTATCAATAGATGAACTGGCCTTATGGTTTATTAATCTAAACAGAGTTAAATTATTGAACTCCTATATTTTAAACATAGGTCATGGATGAAAAATGAGTCCGATCAGTTTTGTATCCAGACAAATTTAGAGCAATGATATAAACAAATAACGAAATAACTTCTCAGGAATAAACAAATAAAAAAATTATGACCGATAAGGATTAGTGCAAATTCCCACAATGTAAGAGCAAGGAAACGAACAAGTCGCAATTCAAATTCTCGGAAATGTACAAATTAAGGGCACTGCAAACTAGAAGCATGAAAGTTCGTCGACACATTCGAATAAATTCGCAAATCCCACTCGAAGGTTCTGCCACAAAAGTCCCTGTGAGCACTACTAACACCTCCGAGTTACCCGCTCAGCACCAGTAATCCAACAAGGAGGTACTGCCACAAAAGTCCCTGTGAGCACTACTAACACCTCCGAGTTACCCGCTCAGCACCAGTAATCCAACTAGGAGGTACTGCCACAAAAGTCCCTGTGAGCACTACTAACACCTCCGAGTTACCAGCTCAGCACCAGTAATCCAACAAGGAGGTACTGCCACAAAAGTCCCTGTGAGCACTACTAACACCTCCGAGTTACCAGCTCAGCACCAGTAATCCAACAAGGAGGTACTGCCACAAAAGTCCCGGTGAGCACTACTAACACCTCCGAGTGACCAGCTCAGCACCAGTGATCCAACAAGGAGGTACTGCCACAAAAGCCCCTGTGAGCACTACTAACACTACCACGTAACCCGCTCAGTTTCGCTGGCTCAGCACAAGTCTGTCCTCAATTAGAAGAAACTAAGCCGAAGTAATGTCGTTAAAACTTTCTCTGAGTTCAATTGATTAGGGAACTTTGTGGTGCGCCAGAAAAACTGCTGTGACCACCGAATTACGACCAATTTTAAAGAGTACTTTCTGAAACTCTCTTCTAGATAATCGAAGATTTTACCCTTATCCGCAACATTCATTTTAAGAGTAAAACTAACTTCCAGGCTATCATTTCACGGGCCAGAAAAAAATACCTAAGCTAACGCATGCTGAGAAAAAATTTCATGGAAACTTACAAGTTCTTTTATCAGGACAATAGTGAAATACATATCGATATTTATTAAAATTGTTATGAAATTCTTTAAAGAAAGGGTTCAAATCCGCATGTTGAATTTCGAGCTTTTAAGAAAAAAAATTCTTCAGAATATATACCCCAATCAATTTACTGAACTATACTTCGTGCTATGTCGATTAGATTAGATTAAAAGTTATTTTAAGAATCCCTAAGCACAACAAAGGGGTCCCAAAAAGAAGAAGGATAGAGGTATCGTTCGTAATGAGTTTATGAAACGGAAAATCAGTACACAAGATGCGTTCCCCACTCAAGAAACTTCGGGCATAAATGCAGCAAGTTAGAAAGGAAGTAAATGAGCCAAGATAAAAGTTGAAGAAGGAAGTAGTAAGTGTCGATTAACAGGACAGCAGTGAACCGAAAAATGTGATTATTACCACACCAAAAATAAAATATTCTGTTTCAACAAAAAGAAAGCCTACCAAACCCTCATCTGGGACCACACGTTTTCCCCCTGGAACGCTAATTCCCCTCCTAACGTCTAAAACTAAAGCTTGTTTGGTCGTTGTCTTATAACACACGAGTTTCACTTGGACATCTGAGCTACTACATGCTTAAAAATAACACACCGAGCTTCATGTATCCTTTAATGTCTAACTACTGGCGAAAGCAATCCTCATACGCACAGCTACACTTCAAACGCCTGTGTCCTCTTATTGCATGGCCCAGGAAAGCAAGAAATCAAAATGCAACATGGTGAACAAGATGCAAAAGCTCTATATTCGTATTCCCTAGCTACGCAAGGCTCAGTCTCTCTTTGTGATATGATAAAAGCAAGCTTCTAAATAGGCCCCTGATAACGTCTATGGGCAACATGTATTGTAGCATCTACAATGATCATGAGGCCGTTAAAGGTAGCAAGTATTGTGCATCTACAATAATCATCAAGAGAAATAGGTGGCATGTATTGTAGCATCTACAATTGTGAAGCTGTTATAAGTAACATGTTTTGTTGTATCTAAAATTGCAAACCATTATGGGCAACATATATTGCTGCATCTATGTACAATTTGAAGCTGTTTTACCCAACGTGTTTTGTAACATCTACACTTATGAAACCGCTGAAAGAAACTGTTTTCATGCCGTGTGTGTTTCATAAAAGTGCGGGCATGAAATTTTTTCTATCTTTTCTGAATAGATTTAAAGTCCTTTTGTTGGAGCTCCAATTTCTTCAGTGAAGAAACATTTAGGTTCGATCCGCACCTAAACTCCGGATTTTCTTTTCAACTCCGGATTTTCTGAGGCTCTCTTTTTGAATACTCCTTATTTCAAACTGTGTTGTCATTCTTTGAACTCGTTTCCTCGAATTTTCTAGCAATGTAATTGTGTTTTGTGATCCAAAAATGACCGATAACAATGCGTGTCTCGCGAAAACTGCTTTCACGATAACCGCTGCCCAAAATGCACTTAAAGTAAATGAATTGTAATTAAATTTAACGCAAACCTCGCCGCACTAAAAAGCGAAATGCTTACCTGTAACTATCAGGTTGGTGCAAAGTAGTTCCGATTTAAAAATCTTGGGTAAATATGAATGAGCCAATGACCATGAAAATATTTAATCATTAACATACTCTCCATTGCTTCCAATGACCTCATTCCACCTTTCAGTAAGCTTGTAAATGCCTGGCTTATAAAATTTTTAACTTTGAAATCAAAATACAAATTCAATTCATATTCAATTTCTTCTCTTGCTGTTAAATTAATTCTACTAAAATTGTTCTGTAGTCCTCGGAACAAATGAAAATCAGAAGCAGGCTGTATGGACCACGTTTAACTGTCTTGCAATTTTCCAAATGGGAACAGGAGGTTATCGGACACAAGAGCATTCAACTAATCTGCATCATGTGTTCTTAGACGACTTTTCTTCAGCTCATCTTTTGAAGTGAAATCACCACTTCGAAAACGAGAAAACCATCTTCTGCATTGTCTTTCATTTACTGTATCGTGTTCATAAGTGTCCTGCATAGATTTTGCTACCGCACCTTCATTAAACTCGTACAGTAGAATGTTTCTTATGTGATCTTCAGAGGAAACAATCTTTGATGCCAATATTGACGAAAACTATGAGCATTCAATACTCAGCTTCTCCGATTTCACACGCCCTTTTCTTTTCAACAATTTCGCACACCAACTTCTCATTTTCAACTCCAAGTCCTTAATATAGCTTCCCCAATTTCACATCCCCAACTTCTCATTTTCGACTCCAAATCATTAATATCACTTCCCCAACCCCACATCTCCAGCCTCCCACTGCAGCCAACCTCAGTTAGAACTTCACTAACGTGTCCGGGTAACCAGTCCCCAAACATCGCAATGCCAACAAACCGGAAGCCTTTGAACCATCTATTACGCCACTCAACATCTTACAGTGGCGCTCAACCCCTTGCAGTGGCGCTCAACCCCTTGCAGTGGCGCTCAACCCCTTGCAGTGGCGCTCAACCCCTTGCAGTGGCGCTCAACCCCTTGCAGTGGCACTCAACCCCTTGCAGTGGCGCTCAACCCCTTGCAGTGGTGCTCAACCCCTTGCAGTGGCGCTCAACCCCTTGCAGTGGTGCTCAACCCCTTGCAGTGGTGCTCAACCCCTTGCAGTGGTGCTCAACCCCTTGCAGTGGCGCTCAACCTCTTGTAGTGGTGGTCTGACGAAATCCTGTTCAGTTTTCAAAATTGTAGATGTCAAACATTTGAGAAGGACTTGCTCTGCAAGGTCATCCACTTGGGCTTTACTTCTATGTGTTTTTTGGCCGTCTTGAGTCACGTTACTGATGGATATTAAGCTTTAGATTTGATTTTTACCTCGAGGAATAATCTTGTGACAGTTGTTTCGAATATAAATGTTGATACTTGAGTCGTTGTAGAAGTACCATCTGCGTGTGTGTGTGTGTGTGTACGTGCATTGTGAAATCTTGTAGTCAAAAATGCCAAGGTTGAAAAAAACATTAATGAAATGGTCGATAACAACGATGACGAACATCATGACGCCAAAACAACGATGACTGAAAAGATTGATGTCACAACGTTACTGGACTAACCAATATGAAAAACATTTAAAAAAAAAAAATACAACGATACCGAACAAACCAATGCCATTAAAATAATAGCAGGAAGACCGATGACACAAAGATGTCAAACATACCAATACCAAAAACAATGATGCCAAAAAGACGAATGACACAGCGATGCCGAACATACCGATGCCAAAAACTACGATGCCAAGAGGACTGATGCTTAACAGAGCGATGTAAAAGAGTCGGAAGATCTTCAAAGGCTCAGGTAAAGCTATGATCGTCTAGCGCTTTTACCTCCCGTGATCCATCAGCTTCAGAAACGCAACAGTTTTACCTCAACACTCGCGGCACGCAGAAAGCGACTATCCAACGCCAAAACTCTGGGCAATCTTGCTCAAAAATGCAGGGCAGCACGAGACTGGCTACTTTCCCCTTGGACGCTCTCTGCTACGGCACACAAACCAGGTACCAAGTACAAAGTGCTTGTTTTACCGATCCTGTCATATTTTTAAATGGCTGTCATAACGCATTTGCCTGAAGAGTTTCCTGTGAATTTGACCTTCAATTTATCACAGATTTGAAAGGAAAAATGACGTCCGGATTGGCTCGCAATGTGATCCGTTTGCAGATTTTCGTATTCGCTATCGCGAATTTTTTGCCCATTTTGTGGATGAACTCCGTTTACGAATTTGAGTTTGTGACGTCAAAGCATCTGCTACATTGTGTTTCTGGACTTACACACAATTGCTTCATAGAGAAAAACTGTGTGTAATTTTGAACCACGTTTCGTGAATTCTTTTTTATAGTTAGATTAAAGAAAATGGATGGTGAATAATCAGGTTGGTATTAATTTTCAGGTTTAAAAAAAAGAAAGTTAGGACAATGCAGGACCTATGCAATGGTGATTTCAACCAATAACAACCAGTTGATGAAATTATGAAGCTTGAGATCCAGAACTAATCAAATTAACTTACGCTATTTTTTGTCAGGGAGTACAATCAACGTTCTTAAAACAAAGAACATTAAATTTGCCGCATCAAAATTACTTCTCCTGAAACGAGGAAACTGTCGTTCACGTGTTTTAGTATTTTCATATTATCATTTTCTTGATATCATGAACAAGAAAAACAAGCCAATGAAAAAGACGAGCTCAAAAGTTCCTGCAATGCTGAAGATGTGAAGGAATACAACTAAAAGTAAATTTATATTACATCGAAGTTAGAGCTTTGACCATATATGAAAATCAAGAATTAATTAGCACTTTTGTAGAAAGTGGAACAATATTTGCGCTTCAAGCTTCACAAGTATTTTTGATGAAAATTTCTGGACGCAAACCATTTTGTTACTAAAAGGAATTGAATCTCAAAGTAAATATTCCAAGCGAGCCATGGTGACTTTGTCTTTTTGGAAAATGTCACTTCCTAGCATTTAATGCCCGACTTTCATTAGGTAGGTCACCTAAATGCTGGGGAGGAAATTTAGGCAGGTCACCTAAATGCTGGGGAGGAAATTTAGGCAGGTCACCTAAATGCTGCGGAGGAAATTTAAGCAGGTCACCTAAATGCTGGGGAGGAAATTTAGGCAGGTCACCTAAATGCTGGGGAGGAAATTTAGGCAGATCACCTAAATCCTGGGGAGGAAATTTAGCAGGTCACCTAAATGCTGGGGAGGAAATTTAGCAGGTCACCTAGATGCAGGGGAGGAAATTTAGGCAGGTCACCTAAATGCTGGGGAGGAAATTCTAGAAAACATTAACTGTTCGTATCAAAATAGCTTTAACCGGGGAATGTGAAAATGTTATAAAATTGCATTTTCTAGGAAAGTTTATAAGGATTGGTTGAAATACAGGTTATCCAAAGGAGATTCATTTATTCGCTTCATTTTTCCATTCCACTTCTTCTCTTCACTTCTATCGGAAAATTTCCCGTTGAAAATTTTTTTTCAGTTCATTATTTAATTGCCATAGAATTTTTCTGCTTAATTTTCGTACATACTTGTAACTTTTCAAATTTATGTTTCAAATCTTTATAGATCGTCGTAATATTATACATTGTTCACTTGCCTCAAGTTAGAATATCATAGAAGCCCGTCTGCTCATCGTAGTTGTCCTAAAATTTAATTTCTGCTTCAACAAACACTTCAATTGATAAAAAACTAATTTCGACACAGAACAGACCCATAGCAAAAATACGAATAAAAAACAACGTTGAGCAAAAATATACAACGGAACGTAATCCAAACGTGAATTTGACAACAGATTTCCCCTGATTTGACAATATTCTATTTGAAGTGACAGACCAGACACAACCGCTGCATCGAACGTACTTCCCTAGAACGTGACCTTCCCTCACCCGCTGTGTGACGGGCTACAATGGTGATGGCATTCCATCCTTCAGGACGGGTAAAAACAAGCAAAGTTCTGCTGAAAAGAAGCAGGCGCACCCGCTCCATATCCGTCCTGCGTTTTGTTTTTATATCCAGAGCTGCTCGAGTGGAGCTGATGCTTCTTGTGCACTTTGTTCTTTTGTAGCTGTAGCAATGCTTTATTGGCATTGCTATATCATTGTACACTGCTATACCAAGCATAGTTATGCCAAGCACTGCTAAATCAGGCACTGCCAAATCAGGCACTGCTTAATCAGGCACTGCTATATCAGGCACTGCTATATCAGCTACTGCTATATCAGCCACTGCTATATCAGCCACTGCTATATCAGCCACTGCTATATCAGCCACTGCAATTTCAGGCACTGCTATATTAAACACTGCTATATCAGACACTGCTATATCAGGCACCGCTATATCAGGCACTGCTATATTAAACACTGCTATATCAGACACTGCTATATCAGGCACCGCTATATCAGGCACTGCTGTACTATGTAGATAGTGCTATACTAGACAATCTTATTCCATGCAATGATATAACAGAAACTGATATTTGAGAAACTCTTATACTGCACATTGTTTTAATAGAGACTGCTATATCATGAATTGCATTGCTAGACTTCCACACACTGACACACCAGATTGCTGTATCACACACTGCTATTCTAAAAACTGCAATACCAGAGGCTGCTATACCACACACTGCTATACCACACACTGCTGTACTGGACATTCCCATATTACGCTTAGTTATACCAGACACTGCTATAACAGCCCCTTCTATCCAACACACTGCTATACCAGAGACCGCTGTGCTAAACACTCCTATACCACACACTGGTACACCAGACTGCTCTACCACACGCAGCTCTTCTACAAACTGCTGCATCAGACATTGCTCAGCCAAATACTACTATGCAACAAAAGGTAATAAATGTGTTTCTTATTGAGGCCATTTTCCGTCAACATTATGACGGCTTCTATTTAGTGAGGCGAGTGTTTTACGACAGAAGGAGAGGTTTTCCAGTCCTGTAGTCGTCGAGGCTTATCATTGAAAGGTTCAAGAGGTTCAAGATCAAGAGGGTTTCTGTTTAATCAGGCGAGTATTTTACTACAGAAGGAGAGGTTTTCCAGTTCTGTCCTCTTCTCTTAAGATTGAGTTTACATCTAATGATATGAGTATTTCATGAAAGAAGGAAAGGTTTTCCAGCTCTGTCGGTGTCGAGGTCATGTCAAGATAGATGCTCAAGGATCACTTGCTTTTGTTCTCACAGATAAACCATCAGCCTCGGGAAGTGCATCTCGCGCTTGCAAGAGTTAGTTTGTTGAGTTAAATTCTGGAATTCTTCCACTCCAGCGCCGGAAAGATCAGGTCATGCTTTGCGCCCTCCAAAAAACAAAAAGTGAAAAAAAAACACCGAGACACGACTCTAGACCACTAAAAAACTTAAAGCCGTCGAGCCTTCTACAGCTGGGCATAGCAACGATGTCCAACTTGTTGGCGTCGGATCGCAATATACTCTATGTGGCACTCAGCCTTAGTTGATATCATTCGAAGCGTCAATAAAAACTTCCAGTGAGAAGTTCCTGACAGACTGGACCGAGGAAAGTCGAAGATTCCAGACAACACCAGCGAATTATTCCAGATTGCAAGCGAAGATGTGACGTCGAGCTGAGGGTTGTCGTGGGCTGGGGTGGAAGGTTTAGTGCCCAGGAAGTGGGTTAGCTATTGAGGTGGGTTGGTCCTCTTTGAAAGTGGGTTAGTTATTGAGGTTGCCAGATGCTGAGAGCGCTTGCTGGCAATACTGCAGGGTTGCCAGGTGATGAGAGCGCTTGCTGTCAAAACTGCAGGGTTGCCAGGTGCTGAGAGCGCTTGCTGGCAATACTGCAGGGTTGCCAGGTGCTGAGAGCGCTTGCTGGCAATACTGCAGGGTTGCCAGCTGCTGAGAGCGCTGGCTGGCAATACTGCAGGGTTGCCAGGTGCTGAGAGCGCTTGCTAGCAATACTGCAGGGTTGCCAGGGGCTGAGAGCGCTTGCTGGCAATACTGCAGGGTTGCCAGGGGCTGAGAGCGCTTGCTGGCAATACTGCAGGGTTGCCAGGGGCTGAGAGCGCTGGCTGGCGTTCTCAATGAGCGCCAGCAAAAAAACAATGAAAATTATTGCAGAAAATTATTAGCAATTTATATTTCTTTGATAAAATAGAATGAAACACTCGTATATCACTGTAACATGGAATAATTAGAAAATGGAGTAAACGATAAATGGAAATTAGAGTGATTGAAAATATGAAGGATGGAGCACTAGTAATTATTGTGAAATAGAGTGATAGATTGCGATTTTTTGAAAAACTCACCACGTCAGTGTAAAAAGCGGCGTACTCCACCAAAACTAACTTATGCCGTAGCTTTGATCAGTTATCGCCGATCACTTATTGCCAATTACTTTGTTAAACTAAATTATATCATGTACAGACGGAGCACGCAAGTAAGCCTGCAAAACAGCAAGCACGCAGGAAATAAAGGAAGAATGTAAACGTGCCAGAAAATAAGCATGCAAACAATCAAGAAAGCAAGAAAGAAAGTAAACAAGAAATTAAACACACTAGACGCTAAGCAAACAAACAAGCATGCAACCAAGATATTAGGCAGAAAAGTGAACATAGCAGAAACTAAGTAAGCAAACAATGAAGCACGCAGGCAAGAAAGCAAGCAAACAATGAAGCACGCAGGCAAGAAAGCAAGCAAACAATGAAGCATGCAGGCAAGAAAGCAAGCAAACAATGAAGCACGCAGGCCAGAAAGCAAGCAAACAATGAAGCACGCAGGCAAGAAAGCAAGCAAACAATGAAGCACGCAGGCAAAAAAACAAGCAAACAATCAAGCACGCACGCCAGCCAGCACCCAGGAGCGCCAGTAGCTAGTCTCATCAGCCAGTAAATAACCACATGGCGCTCTTCATTAGGCCGCTTCCCCACCGCCACGGCCCAGCTCTTTATCCCGCCGCTAGCCCCACGACCTGGGCACCGGGACGCTGCGTGCTGCCGTCTGTTTTTTTCAGGGCGCACAATTAGCCTGCGTTGTCTCCAAACGAAGAGGTCGAGCGGCCGTCTTACTGTGAGATTCTAATTAATCATCCGTGTTTGTTCGTCACGGATTACTTCATGTTTGGTATAGGTTAATTTGTGTTTTTCAGGGATTAATTACTTCATGTTTTTCTTGGATCACTTCACGTTTGTCACAGATCACTTCATGTTTGTCAGGGATTATTTCATGTTTGTCAGGGATTACTTCATGTTCGGCAAAGATTAATTAATGTTTGTCACGGATTACTTCATGTTCGGCAAAGATTAATTAATGTTTGTCAGGGATTACTTCATGTTCGGCAAAGATTAATTAATGTTTGTCAGGGATCACATCATGTTCGGCAAAGATTAATTAATGCTTGTCAGAAATTACTTCCTGTTTGTCAGGGATTACTTCATGTTTGTCAGGGATTACTTCATGTTTGTCAGGGATTACTTCATGTTCGGCAAAGATTAATTAATGTTTGTCAGAAATTACTTCATGTTTGCCAGGGATTACTTCATGTTTGTCAAGGATTACTTCATGTTTGGCAAAGATTAATTAATGTTTGTCAGGGATCACTTCATGTTCGGCAAAGATTAATTAATGTTTGTCAGGGATTACTTCATGTTCGGCAAAGATTAATTAATGTTTGTCAAAAATTACTTCATGTTTGTCAGGGATTACTTCATGTTTGTCAGAGATTACTTCATGTTTGTCAGAGATTACTTCATGTTTGTCAGAGATTACTTCATGTTTGTCAGGGATTACTTCATGTTTGTCAGAGATTACTTCATGTTTGTCAGAGATAACTTCATGTATGTCAGGGATTACTTCATGTTCGGCAAAGATTAATTAATGTTTGTCAGGGATTACTTCATGTTCGGCAAAGATTAATTAATGTTTGTCAGGGATTACTTCATGTTCGGCAAAGATTAATTAATGTTTGTCAGGGATCACTTCATGTTTATCGGGGACAACTTCATGTAAGTCATGAAATACTTCAACTTTTTTCTAGGATTGATCTATGTTTTGCAGGAATAACATCATCTGTAACAAGGATTACTTCATGTTTGTTAAGGATTAATTTATGTGAGTCAAGGATTGCTTTATGTAAGTCAAGAATTGCTTTATGTAAATCACGGCTTACTTTATCTTTTTCTTGGATTCATCTAAGTTTTTCAGGGAGTACAACATATTTGTTGAAGATTAAATCATGTTTGCATAGGATCACTTTATGTCATTCAATGGTTTTAATATGAATTGAGGATTTTTTACGTTCGGCAAGGATGTTTACTTAAATCGAGCATTTCGTCAAGAATGGCACTAAATGATAAGCGGGAATGTTTTACAAGATGAGTGCAGAAGAAACAAAAACAAGAATCATAGGTTGCACAAGAAACATTTGTGTTTTTCTCCGTCGCAACTCAATGAAATATGTTATAGAACATATAAGATTTGTTCTTGAAACATGTAATATAAATGCTATTCGCTGTTACTAGTTATCAGGTTTTTTTGTGATGGGTAAATGAGAACTTGATATTTCAATGTTCAATATTAGTTTGTGCATATGCTGCGCAATTCGTAGCTGTTTTCAATCAACTCGGTATCATCTCGCAATCGTCATGGTGATAACATTTTGTTTAATAGTAATGATTTAGGGAATAGTTTCATTTTAGAAAAATTTCTTTTTCACTGGATTTAATGTGTCACCATTAACTAATCAATGAAGTCGATAATAGTGTCGTTTGTTAAAATTCCGAATTAACTCATGACAGAAATTGTTAATTTCAGAATTTGTCTGACTGTAGAAAAGCAGAAATTATTGAATTAGCCAACTACTGTCCATGTCATCAGAGAATTGGCACCTACACATATACCTTCTTCCAAAACTTTTTTCTATTCTATCAAATTCGTGGAGTCCGAAAATCATCTGCACCTTGACCGGTTAGATCAGAATTTTATCAACAAACAAAATTGCTCCCCAGTTTCGAAAGTGGCTAAAAAATTTCTAACAGCTTTGTAATCGGCTAAAATTTTTCGAAATTTAGAAATTGGCTAAAACATTTTGGCGGTTCACAATTTGCAAAAAGAAATTCCCAGTTTCGAAATTGGGTACAAAATTTTCCCACTTTCCAAATTGCCTAAAAATAATTCCAAGTTTCGAAATTGGCAAGAAAATTTTCTCAGTTTCGCAATTGTGAACCAGTACTTGCTGCTTCGCCTCTCAGGGCTAATTTGGCTCTCCGCCCCAAAACTTTAGAAACAAATATAAATTTTCTCATCGCGCAACAAAAATAAAACTTAAAAGTTTGGCAGTTTGCTTGCTCAAGTCAAACTTGTCTTCGGTGACAGCCCGCTGTGTCAGTTCAGTGTGTCAGAGCTCTCGCCCTGATGCTGTGACAACTTAAAGGTTGTGTCAACTTTAGAGTTCGTCTGCAGCGTCGCAAACTATACCTTCCGCATCTTCTGACAAGCTGTCAACATTCGGGGAACGTAAACAGCAAGCACAGCCAATCCCGAGTTGTGCATTATCTTGCGATCCTCAAACAGACAAAAGATAGTCACGATTATTCGTAACTTGAAGCAAGCATCGTTTTCGTTGAATAAATAACAAGATCCCAATTTCAATCAAATAGCAATTATTCGTGAATTGAATCAGTCATCGCATTGGTGAATAACAATAAACCAATTTCATTCGTAGAGCAATTGTTCGTATCTTGAATCAGGCATCGTATTGGTGAATAAGAAGAACCCAATTCCATTCGTGTAAATTCAGGTCCGCATAATGTTATGTATGACACGAGGACCAACTGTACTTGCTGAGGTGCTCCATTCAATGATGAACATCTCTGAACTATCACACGTACAACGAAGTTCTAATTTAACACTTTGACAGCAATTGGTAAAACTCATGTTCAATTTTCATTTCAAATTTTAAATCAGTTGTAGTAAGCAATGTTGAAAATAGCAAACATCAATTATATCATGCACTCATTTAGCTTTCCTTGAGTTTTTATGAAAATTTGGGACTACTGGACGGTTAGCAGCAGAGTAAAAATCTCCCGTGACCACCGGTGGCGCACGTTGCGGTCAAAGTGTTACGGATGCAGAACGCAATGAATTCGATGTGTAGTGAAGACTTCTACCGTGATATAGGAGCGACCACAAGTTTTCTGTCACAATTCAGGGAAAATAGAAAAATGTTCAATCTTTGGCTCATGCTGAAGTTGAACGGTCAATTCAATTTTGAACTGGCATTCAAACTTTATATTCACCCGTTACATTCTCGACGGCTTCGAAATGATGCATACTTTTCGTATTCGGCATGATAATAAAAAAAACTAATTGTGTTAAAATCTAAACGTAGAATGACTTTTCCATCATTATCAGTGTTGCTTCAAAGGTATACTAAAACAGCCACTGGTGACAGTATCACCTATACAGTGGACTGGAACAGCCACTGGTGACAGTATCATCCATGCAGTTAACTAAAATCTTCGCTAGAAACAGTATCACCTATATAGTGAACTAAATTCCCCACTATTGCCAGTATCACCCGTACAGTGAGCTAGAATCCCCCAGGATCACCCGTACAGTGAGCTGGAATCCCCCAGTATCACCCGTACAGTGAGCTAGAATCCCCAGTATCACCCGTACAGTGAGCTAGAATCCCCCAGGATCACCCGTACAGTGAGCTGGAATCCCCCAGTATCACCCGTACAGTGAGCTGGAATCCCTCAGTATCACCCGTATAGTGAGCTGGAATCCCCCAGTATCACCCGTACAGTGAGCTGTAATCCCCCAGCATCACCCGTACAGTAAGCTGGAATCCCCCAGGATCACCCGTACAGTGAGCCGGAATCCCCCAGCATCACCCGTTCAGTGAGCCGGAATCCCCTAGCATCACCTCTAGGGAGTATTGGGAGCACCCTCCACCTAAGCACCGAGGAAAGACTCTCAAGGAGACGTTCGAGTGTCAATAAAGCGGTCATGAGCTGTGGCATCGGCCAGCAATGTACCGGGCACAGCACTGAGCCGACTGTAAATGCGGTGCCTTCGGCAGACGTCGCAGTGCGGCTCATGCTATATTATGGACATGGCGGGCTTCTGGAAACTGGAGTGTTCCAGAGCGTTCGTGATGCCAGGATGTGTGGCGTTCCGGGATGTATTTGACGCCGGGATGTGAGGCGTTTCAGGATGTATTTGATGCCAGGATGTGTGGCGTTACAGGATGCTCTTGATGTCAGGATGTGAGGCGTTCCAGGATGCTCTTGATGCCAGGTTGTGAGGTGTTGAAGAGTGTTGTGATGCCAGGATGTGTGGCGTTCCAGGATGCTGAAGACTGGATGTGAGGCGTTCCAAGATGCTGAAGACTGGATGTGAGGCGTTCCAGGATGCTGAAGACTGGATGTGAGGCGTTCCAAGATGCTGAAGACGGATGTGAGGCGTTCCAGGATGCTGAAGACTGGATATGAAATACTCCATCCATTCAGTAAACCCCAGCATATAAGATATTGAACAATGCATACAGATACAAATAAATAGTGGCATTTAAGGATTTTCATTATGTCTGCCTCTTTTTTTGCCCACTTCTTATTCTATCCCTCTCCGCATAGTCCTAAGTTCTCATGATTTAGCACGCATTTTATCCCGAGGACATTCAGCAAACCATTACATAGTCCAGGATGCTTATGCTTAGACCTTTTCATTTCAACTTCCATTCTTTAATTCCTTACTTAATTTGTTCACTTCAATTTCCTGTCTATTTCAATTCCCTTACGTTAGAGCATTAATATATTCATTTCAATTCTCATTTCATTTCAATTCCTTTTTCATTTCAGTTCCATTTTCATTTAAATTCCCTTACGCCACAGCCTTAATTTATTAATTTATTTTCCTTTTTCATTTCAATTCCCTCACCTTACAGCCTTAATTTATTCATTGCGTTATTAAATCTTCTTGGTTGAATTGCAAAAGCTATTTCGCACGTTAATACATTTTTAATAAAAGGTACGGCACTGCAGAAAATGGTAAACACATGAACGTACCGCAAGGAAATTAGAAGCACTCCATTGCCCTGCACTGAGCCAAGACTTAAAATATTCAACTTAAAATTCAGCTATAATGAAGAGGTCAATTATTTACCAGGGCACATTGTGAGGAAATTAAATGCACTCTGTCCCCTTTGTTTAGACAAGACTTGGAATATTCCCACAAAATTCACGTGCGTAATGAGAAAAAATTGAACACACTCCACGACTTTGCGCTCAACTTAGGTTTGAAATGCCCATCAAAATTCACGTGTAAGCCGGGTGTAAATTGAACGTATTTCAAAATGCTTCGTTCAGTACCTAAATTTGAAATATTCCACCGAAATTCCCGTACAAACCGAGAGTAAATTAAATCTATTCCATGACGCTCCGTCCCTTCTGTTAAACGTATTCCATGACGCTCCGTCCCTTCTGTTAAACGTATTCCATGACGCTCCGTCCCTTCTGTTAAACGTATTCCATGACGCTCCGTCCCTCCTGTTAAACCTATTCCATGACGCTCCGTCCCTCCTGTTGAACGTATTCCATGACGCTCCGTCCCTCCTGTTAAACGTATTCCATGACGCTCCGTCCCTCCTGTTAAACCTATTCCGTAAAGTTGCGTCATTTCTAGATTTAAAATATTCCATCAAAATCTCCGCGCAAATTAAACGTTTTCCACAACACTACGTCCCTCCTAGATTTGATATGTTTCATCAAAATCTTCGTGCAACTAAACGTAAACGTGCAACTATTTAAACGTATTCCAAAAAGCTACGTTCCACCTCGATTTGAAATATTCCATCAAAATCTTAGTGCAAATTAAACGTATTCTAAAAAGCTACGTTTCGCCTCGATCTGATATATTCCATCAAAATCTTCTGGCATATTAAACGTAAATTTAAAATATTCCATCAAAATCTCCGTTCAAATTAAAAGTATTCTGTAACACTACGTTCCGCCTAGATTTAAAATGCTCATCAAAATTCAGCTATAATGAGACTGCCAGCAAACATCAACACCGTACGACTCATCCTACCATTTTTCGAAGGCTTTAATGCGGCTTTGGAAAACATTTTCGGTTGTCTTCAGTGGAGCGCAAAACTAATTCCTGATTAGGACCGCTCGACCTAAAGGGGAAATTTATTGCTGCCCAGACGGGAGTAATTACTTTCATGAATACTAATGATTTTCATTCATGCGTGGTGAACTATCCGATGACAAACCAATGAGACCGATCTCATGAGCGCAGCTCTGCTGCGTGTGCGTGCGTCCTCATCTTTGTACGTGGAACTTGCATTGAAATTAATGAATAGATCAAACGCACATACATCGAACACGTGTATTCGGAACTGAAATTTAGTTGTTAAAGTCGAGTTTATTAGAGCAGATCAAATTTACATCGTGCACGTGTTATCTGAATTTAAAGTTATTAAAGCAGATCAAATTCACATCGTGCACGTGTAATCTGAATTTAAAGTTATTAAAGCAGATCAAATTCACATCGTGCACGTGTAATCTGAATTTAAAGTTATTAAAGCAGATCAAATTCACATCGTGCACGTGTAATCTGAACTGGAATTGATATGAGCAGAGTAAATTCCCAATAAATTTTAAAGCTTTTCTCTGCACTTCAATAATTGCGCTCCATAAAATTGGCAACGAAATTATTTTTGCCCACCAATAAGTATTATTTTGTTCACTTTACTCATTTCTTCACCGATTCGAATTAACGCGTTTCTCAATTCTCTTATTAAGAACAAAAAAAGTAATGAGAACTTCGATTTTCAGAGAGGTAGATCAGTTTACGAAGCAGGCAAACGGAAAAATAATGTAGAAAATATTTGAACGAAAAATAATTCGTGGGCGATATTAATCGCTTTGAGAGCATCAATTCCTGTAATGAAAAGGAACGGGAGTCTTTTTATGGTGCTGTTTTCATTCATTAGAAATATTAAGAGCGTTTATGGTAGCACAGAATACTAAATTCCTGTAATGATAAGGAACAGGAATATTTTTATCGCGCTGTTTTCATTCATTAGAAAGTTTAAGAGCTTTTAAAGTAGCACAGAATATCAAGTCCTGTAAACACTGTCATCATTGCTGACGGCACAGCAGCGACACAAAGGGGCTCAGCGTTGATGTAGAGCTCGAGATTATTGGGTGCCGCCAGCCTGGTATTAATTACAGCATTATTTCACAATGCTTAGTCATCACCTGGCTTATGGTGTAGCTGTCATATTGTAACTGCACTATTTCATGATACTTAGACTTCACAGGGTCTGCGTTCAATAGCTGTCGCACAGCTGCATAATTTCTCTGTACATAACCATCATCAGCTCTGTGATATATCTGTCGTATTATTGTACAATTCATTATATTTAGCCAGAACCAGGTCTATGCTGTAATCTGTCGTATAATAGCATGATTTCACAATGCTGGACCATCGCCAGATCTACGGAATAATGCGTCGTATAACGATGAAGTTGAGCGTGGTCAGTAAATTGCCTGAATGTGGAAGAAAAACACAATTGTCAACTCAAACTGCTCACAAACTACGTGAAAAACTGTAAATATTCACATGTTTTTTTCAGCCATCGTCAACATAATTGTACGCTATATCAACATCATGTATACATTTATATATACAGGGTGTTGCAAAATTGTTAGTACAAACTTCGCTACTAATAAAAAATGTTGATGCAAGCACTATTTCAACAATGAAAAAAGTTTAAAAAAACGCTTCGTTTTTGAGATAACCTGATATGTAAAATAAGAACGCTGATTATTAGCTACACTCTGTTTATTAATACGCAAAAGGGGAATTCAAAACCAATTAAAAACGGATAATTTATTAGTAGTGATGATCTCATTATAGCAATTATTCAAAATGTCTACCATGAGCATCGATACAAGTGCGACACCTTCGTCGGAGGGAGTATCGTACGTTGCCAAAGACTCCAGGCATCTCAGCAATATCTCCAGCAGCGACTGCAGTTCTGGCGATAAGATATTCTTCCGACTCGACAGGTGTTTCATAAGCAAGACTTTTCATGTGCCCCCACAAAAAATCTAACGGAGTCAGATCGGGAGATCTTGGCGGCCAGGACAAAGGCCATTACGACCAATCCATCGATTTGGAAATTGAAGGTCAAGAAAACGTCTCACATTCACATCAAAATGTGCCGGAGCTCCAACATGCTGAAATCACATTCTTCTACGAATATCCAATGGAACATCGGCCAATAAATCCGGAAGGACTTCTTCAAGAAATATTCTGTAAACATTCCCAGTGAGACGCTCAGGCAGAATGTAAGGGCCAATGACTTGATTATGAACAATGACTGCCCAAACATTGACAGTGTAGCGATGTTGGTATCCATGTTCATGGGTGACATGTGTTATATCTCAGGATGTGCCTCGTAAAGGGAGCACCGCCGGATGTCTTTGTCTCACTGGGTTTCGCATGTCTCGGAGCCGGATAAGTCATAAACGGCCGGAACTGACCGACAGACGTCCTGTATGGTGCCTTGCCTCTGCCACGCTTTACAACTACCGGAAAGTCCTTGTTTGACTTCCGAGCACTGCTAGTTTTAAGGAAGGTCTGTCACCGATGGAATCAGTACATTATTAGGAGCCTTGCTGTGCGTTTACTTTCCCTTGCTCCGTAGAAGTTTACGGCTTCTGATACGTAGTTCCAACTACTTCTAAATAAACTTCAAGTTGTGCTTAAAGTAACGACACAACAACATGAGGGTTTTTCGTTTGCCATTCGTAAAAGTTATGGAAATTGAACATTCCGTTGAAGGTAGCTTCATCTGCGAACACGTGGCCTACGAAATGGGCATCTTCTAACTACTAATACAAAAACCACTCCGCGAATCGCTCGCGAGGAGCATAATTTGCAGGAAGTAGTCCCTGAACTCTCTGGAAGTGATACGGATGATAATTATTCCCATTCAATATCCGCCATGCTGCAGTGTGATCTTGATTTCCCATAGATGCTGCTGCGGCACGAGTGCTCGTACGTGGGTATTGACGGAAATGTTCCACAGCACCTTCCTCATGATCCAGATCAAGCTGTCTTGAGCGACCAGCTCAAGAATTAGTTTTACTAATACTAATTCTCTTTTTACACTGAAACTTTCGTTCCCACACAATCTTCGTTGCAAAGCAGTGAATAATCGATGAACACGCACGTGTCTGTTGCGGTAAGGTTCTTGGTACATTCTTGCGGCACGCCTTGCATTACCATCAGCAGAACCGTAGGCAAAATGCACATCAGCCATTTCTGCATTTGTTAGGCGGTTCATCTTACCAGTAGAGTGTCATGATGCTAACTGGCAAATGATTACGGTTCAGACTAGAGTTTACTAACGTTGACTGGAAAGTTCTAGAAATTTGTTCAAGCTGAAAACTTTTTTGAATTTGTGAATAGTTCGTTTTTAGACATTTTATAAATAAGAATGAATGGGTATGGCGTCAATCCTTCTTAAATTTGTCAATTTTAATTCTCCTTATTGCTCTTTTCCTGTCTTTCGTGAATTCGCCGTCGTGCTACGAAAACTGAGTCTTAAATGTTTATAAGCACAATATCTCATCAACGAAGAGTTTTTCGAACTTTATTAATTGATGAAAGAGTGCTTATTTAAATATTTTCTATTGGTAGCCGAAGTTTGCACCAACAATTTTACAGCACCCTGTACAGCCCTTCCCTTCAATAGCACCACAGCCCTTCCCTTCACCAGCACCACAGCCCTTCCCTTCACCAGCACCACAGCCATTCCCTTCACCAGCACCACAGCCCTTCCCTTCACCAGCACCACAGCCCTTCCCTTCACCAGCACCACAGCCCTTCCCTTCACTAGCACCACAGCCCTTCCCTTCTCCAGCACCACAGCCCTTCCCTTCACCAGTACCACAGTCCCCTTCACCAGCACCAAATTTCTTTTTCGTTCGCTCGATGACAGCTCTTCACCATTTCCTCCCATTCAAGTCCGCTCTGTTTCTTCAAAGTCGATTGCCGGCGCAGCTTGAGAACGATTTCTCGAGGTCGTCGGTTTCGACTTCATGCGCCGTTTCAGCCAATCCTGAAGAAGTTGGGGGCGAGTTTCCGCGTGTCAAAAAAGCGAAGTTTTCGGAACTTGGGTCGCGGTTGTCATCTCGAGGCAAATCTGCGCGAGCGTCTGGAGGTTCTATCTCGGCATGATGAAGAGCCGTCTGTCGGAAAGCGACCATTTCTTTTCCGGCTTCACGAGCCGCCGGTTCGAAATTTTAGGTTCTTCTGTTCATCTACGCTAGTCCGTTCGTCTACGCTTCGCTTCTTTGACTGCAGCAGTGGAGCAAATGCACTGAACTTTATCTCACTATTTGCTAAGCGTCTCAGAAAAGTGCAGGCCGCAAGTCCCGAATAGGAACAAAGCAAGCGCTTTTTCTTCCTTATAAAGAGCAATAATCAAAACTATTCAATTAATATTTTGGTGCGATTCAAACTTTCTGAAAATTAGTGCTTTTTTTCATGAAAAGGTAAAAGTTCAATTAATTATAGCACTGGCATTGGGAGAAGTGAACAAATACCTCGCGCAAATATGTATAAAGATTTGTGTGAAAGGTTAGAGTGCGAATCTTACAATAAATACGAT
>JACJUY010009938.1:0-31017 GCA_014220935.1 Platorchestia sp. MABIK | reverse complement strand
TGTACTCATCACCCACACAGCACGCACTGCATGTATATTCATCGGTCGCACGACATATAACGCACACACACGCCCATCAATCACGTAGCCCCTGATGCATGTGTACTCATCACCAATGCAAAGAATAACATAATGTCACAACTCAACATGTGATTGATTGTAAATATTTTTTTAAACTCGTTCAACTTCTCACCCATGTCCGTCAACAAGTATACGACAAGCAGGGGAAATCCTGCCTACATGTGTGTCAATGTGATGTAAGTACGTATGTGGGTGAGTCAAGGCAAATAACAAATGAAGATAAGGCGCGGAAAAGTAACTAATAGGAATAGGAACATTAGATTAGGAATGTTAGTTTAAGCCTCCCTTATCAGAACAAATGTTTTATAAAGAGATTCAAAAGGAAGGTATCATTTAGTATCGAGTTTAAAGAACATGAAATCGAAGCACAAGGTGTGTTCCTGCACAAAATCCCTTGCACTTAAAACCAGTAAGTTATGAAAAAAGTTTATGAAGCAAGATAAATATTGTAAAAGAAAGTTATAGGTGCCGAAATACAAAACATCAGTGAACCGAAAAAAAACATCCCAAAACAAGATAAAAATCTTACTCCATTCCAACAGAGAGAAAGTCTTCTAATTTTCAGCTCGTGACCTCACATTTTCCCCCTGGGAGCGTAGAGAATGTATCTCATTTGTAGAACTGAAAATATCTACCCCAAATTCGAGGTACGGGCAGAAGCGATCAAGTTATTCCAGCGCAGCCGACGTGCCGCTCTCATGCTCGAGCGCATGTCCCTCTAGCTGACCCGCGCTTCAAGCTTCCTATTTACAAGCCAAATTTGATCAATAAATAATTCCACACTTCATATACCAGTCCAATTATGACGCATAAAGCAAGTTACTTGAGCTCTCGTCCATTTGTTCTCGTACGCTGGGAAGAGCGTGCAAGATTTTCACATAAATCGAGGCTGTAGCGTGGCGATAATGCGGCTCTGCTCCGTCTGCCCGGTAACAAGACGCGCTCATTGCAAGATTTTGGGAGCTGCGTCTGAAGCTCTGAGTGCACAAGCTGTAATTACACGAAACATTTCACAGGAGCTGCTGCTCAGCAACGGCACTTTTTGTCTGCTCCAGATTACGATCAAGTATCGATAAAATTTATCCCTTTACTGCGAGCAACTCTCGATCATCGGATATAAAATTACCGTCGCGCAAAGTGGGCCAGTAAATAAGCGGCTCCACACGCACAAAAACGCGACAGGCGGGGGACGCGGGCACGACAGGTGAGGGGGGTGGGGCGGGGAGGAGCGGTGAGGGGCGGGAGAGGAGCCGTTAGAAAGTGACAAATACACAAAATTTAGCGGAGAATATTTTTTATGCGGGCGCACGTTGTGAGAGCGTAGCATGCTTGTAAGAAAGGCTCCTGTTTTTCTTACGGAAAGGCTCCTGCCTTTCCGTAGTACACTTTGCGCAGCAGACGGCAGCTCTCACCCCGGCAGCTGTTTCGCTGCGGTTCCCTGTGATCAGGATGCCAGCACTGGCACGCTGCTCCAATAACTAGGTAACTCCATCAGCCTTAACAAATTAAAGAGTGTAACTTTTTGTACTTTCGCGTAGTATTGTTACACTACGGTGTTGTCATAAAATTTATTCATAAAAAACTCAAATTAAATTATGCAAGTAAATGAAGCTGAGCAACTGTAGATAGGTTACATGTGAAGACGTAGTTTGAGGTTTCTTTACCTTACGTTGACGCGCGGAATCTAGCTAATAAATTACGATGTCAGATCAGGTTCGTTCAAATTAATAACTTAATACAGCAATCTATACAGCATGCAACAAAATACAGCAGAAAACGTATGAATGTTTACAGAATTCTACGTAAATTTTTGTAATTAAAGACAGTGAAACATTGTAATCTCACAAGTAAAGTAATTTTAAACAAGTACAGTAAAAAGCTACTTGAAAAGCGGGTTTCATGATGACTGACGCATTGAAATGAATATCCGGCCGCAGCCAAGCGCTTGTTGAATTAATTGAAATCAATCCAATTTTACACCGTAAAAAAAGATGATTTAAATTCAGTGTTCGTGAAATAATAGATTGGGAAGATCAACTAACAACTGAAGCATTAGATCTTCAGTCCGTACTATGAAAAAATTTGCTTGTACTCGAGCTTCAACTGTAGAACTCGCTCTCGTAGCAGCTACCTCAGTCCGTCCTGTCCTAGCAATTATCCGCCAGGATGGCCTCATTTACTCATCAAGTGATCGCGTTCGAATAATCCCTGACTTTGCACAGAATTGCTCGATTTTTGCAATATTGCGATTGATTGATTAATCATAAGACAGTTCTAGCCTCCCTTTACCACAACAAAGATGTTCGAAGAGAGGAAGGATGAAGGCATCATTTAGTAAGGAGTTAAAGGGAATGCGGAATCTACGCATAAGGTGCATAAAAACCGCAAGCTAAGAAAGAAGTTTGTGAAACTAGATAAAAGTTACAGAAGAAAGTAGTAGGTGCTGAAAAACCGGACAGCAGCGAACCGAAAGAAGATGATCCGTAACAAACCAAAAAACTTATTCTATTTTGTCGAAAAGAAGGCCTACCTAACTTTTAGCTCGGGACCTCACATAATCCCCGCACTAGTAAGGAGCGAAGGCCTCCAGCACCTCGGAGGTGTGGCGTCTCGGGGCCACAAGGCGCGCCGCGGCGCGTCCGTCTCATGTTACCAGCCATCCATCATCCAGATAGTGGCGCTCGACCTGAACTTCCGCTACCGACACTTCGTTTGTCATTTCGGTCCAATATACAACACTCCAACAGCACTTCAGCGTCCAAAAGTGCGTCCGGAATGGGGGAAGTTTGAAGGTGTTTGTGGACAGGGTTTCGATTTCGTGATTCGATGTAGTTTTGTGATACCTTTTGTGATGCGGAGGAAGCAGGTGTCTCGGAAAAGCTCCTCCATTGTGCTGTGGCTACGGTAATTGCTCTTTAAAGTCACCTAACGTCATCGCTTCGCTAGTCGATAATATTCTCGTCTTTCTCGAAGAAAACATCCGCCCTGATGATGATGTTTGAAAAAATCTATAATTTCAATTTGCCTTGGCGATTTATTGATCTGCCACATAAGTTCTCATTGAAAAAAACGAGTACGACATTCCAAGAAATTTGTTTTCCATAAGCACAAATCAAGATATCTGATCGATGACTGTCGAATGGATGAGTTGAGCTTTGACTGACCGAAAGTGTCTCATTGTGTCTCAACGCACAAAACGCCGTTCGATGTTGAGCGAAGATCTGTGATTGACTTATCAGGCATCATTGAGGGCGAGATGATGTAACTGGAAGCTGGGGAGACCCACCATTAGCTCAACAAACAGAACATCTCTTAACGAGGAGCCGGAGTGAGGACGGTGTGTCGCGGCCCGAGTGTCTAGGCGCACGAGACAAAAGCGCTCGAGTTGAGCGCAAGGCTCCGAGCGCCTCAAAAGGAGCTCCGAAAATGTGGAACAAAAGCCGTGTGATTTGTATCGTGCGCCTGGAATCGACGATTCATTAGAGCACTCAAAGCGGCCTTGTGGTCATTGAGAAGATCGAAGGCGGCGTTTTTGATGGGATTAAATCGTTAGAAGTGGCATTGCTTTGGCTTGTTCAGTCTACTTAATGACCCTCTCTGAGCGTCAGCACAAGACAGAAGTTCGGAACACCCTAGACAAAGATAAGCCAGTGTTAGGATACCTGACAGGTTTTCACGCTTCTTGAGTGACGAGCTAGACTCTGAGAAACACTTAACCGTTACATTTTCACCCAAATTGTTGCATCAAAAAACTATAATAATAATTATACATGAAAATCCTCAGAGAAGACTAAACTACAAACTTTCCTGAGCAAAAATCCTAATATGAACTTTGATAGTCCGCTGTGATTCAACACTCTGACTGCGGCAGGTGAAGTTTTATATTCAATTCATATATGAAGTCAATTTAAGTAAGCAATGTTGGAAATACCAAACATTAACTGGATCGAAATTTCATTTAGTTTTATTCAGTATTTTTTAAATTGAATTTATGACAACTGTTGGGGTAGCACATTAACTGGATAAAAATTCATTTAGTTTTGATTCAGAATTGAAATTGCGACTACTGTTTGGTCAGAAGCATAATAAAGACTCCCTTAGTGACCAAATGTGGCTCACGTCGCAGTCAGAGAGTTAAGCTTGGAGGCGAAGTGGGGCGCGATGGAGCCCAGCCCACCAGCGTCGCACGGAGGGAGCAGCCACGAGGTCTCGAGCGGTGGTGAGTCCGATGGAGTCCTGGGCTACAACTCCAATGTAATTATTGGGGTGAGGACAGCGTGACCGAACGAAGGGTTCCAACAGCCAGACTTTCTATGAGGTAATTCATAATATTTCTACGGGTACTTATTTGGCTCAAATGCCGATAAGCTGAGAACAATAGACCACAGAAGTAGACTGTCATTAGCACCGTTCTTATTACAGCCATTACAGGCCCTCGCTGCCTCACTAACTCGTGCGCGCTCGCCGTAAATGAAGCCGTTGCTTTCAATTTCAAGCCTATTATATAAGGCTCTTCATTTGGCTCTAAATGTTACGGCATCCACACAGGAATGAAATCCTATAATTTCCAAACTGCTGGTGATTTGTTCAGTCTCATTGGACATCGTAGACGAAAAGCTAACGCGTATTGTACGAAGTTACTTCGCTGCAATCCACACATGAGCGACATAGTCTGTACAGCCGCTCATAGGAAATTGTCGCTGATAAATCAAATATGTTCCTCTTACGAGCATGTGCTGTGAAGTAGATAAGTACGAAAAATCATGTATTCTGTTCTTTGAATTTCCCTTTGCATTCCCTAGCGACTGACACGACGCTCTAGAAGGATAAGTTGAACAACAATCGCTCTGAAGTTAATTCAGTGACCGCATTTACAAGAAGAGTGACGCATCTCAATATTTCCCAATGGTTTTCATGCCACCACCGAAGTTCATGCCCTGGGAACGGACAAACGTTGAAGTAACTGCACACGCTCACCAAGCCGCTCAGTCTCCTAGACTTGCTCTTCACTCGACCCAAGCTTGCCAAGCGACGCCCCCATACATTAACATCTCAATACCAGCTGCAAATGTAAACGTCCCTCTTCTCCTGCGCAATAAGCACTGCGTAAATCATACAGAGAAACCCATGTAATCACCACCACTTTAAAACTCATTACTTGCAGGCCTTGGAAGCGATGTTGGCCTCCTAACTCTTCCGACCGCCAGAGTTAGCAAGTAAATGACACTCCAGGTTATTCCTTTCAGATGAGGCATTCTGAGAATGTAGTCTGCCTATTACCGAAACCCTCTAAATTTTAACCAGCTTGATTACGTATTCGGTTTCTATAGTCATTTAATTAGGGCTTCTTGCCAATAAATTTGGGGGCATCTTATGGAGCCTCCTCTGCTCAAGCCCGTAATTACGCTCGCCTTCCATGGAGCGAGGAAAGCAGGCCGGTGCCGCTCGTCAGAGCGACCACGCAGCCCTGGCCGGAGTTGCGGCAGCGCGTCAGCGACTTAACGAAGTCTCTTCGTAGTCTTACAAGGATCTGCTGGACATGCTATGGAGCTTTACACAGCGACACTCTTTCAAGAGCTGCGCGGAGGCATTGATTTTATATAGACGAAGGCATTGATTATGTATAGATGATAGATTGTGAGAAACAGAATTTCAGCTAAAGAGTGATTCACCATCGCTATGAATACAACATCGTTATTAAAATCTAGTTTTATTTTACTAATCTTTTATATCGAACGGTAAATTTATCGAAACAACAGCAGGGAGGCAATATCATCAGTAACACGCAAAAGGTTATAGTTTA
Organism: Platorchestia sp. MABIK; assembly: GCA_014220935.1. NCBI lineage: Eukaryota > Metazoa > Arthropoda > Malacostraca > Amphipoda > Talitridae > Platorchestia > Platorchestia sp. MABIK. The sequence continues at coordinate 25,133 of JACJUY010009938.1, read as the reverse complement.
TACCCTCTTATGTAGCTGTTGTGGGACATGAGGGCGCTCCAGCGACCCGTCACTGGGCCTGATTGAGACGCCAGGCGGTGCTTGGAGGAAATTTTACGACAGGCAGATTTTCACCGTCTCATTTCATGGAATGTGGTGACAAATGTGTCATGAGTGATGCATTTTCGCTGAACAACTTGGCCGACTTCTCCCTAAATCGATCGAATGACCGATGAGTTTTTTCTTGCAGTTTTTACACGGTGAAATTAAAATGCCGGGGAAACATTTTGCATACCGAGCTAATTACCCGCATTTCACTCTCGAAATTTATTATTTTTCTCTTCATACAACTTCCCACGCATTTTTCTGTCGAATGGAGAATATTTCACGACTTAGAGACGTAGAGCAGAACGACTTTCCGACACGCAACCCTCGACCGAGTGAGGTGAAGGCTCGAGGACGCGCAACTGCCCGGTCAACGGAGTGAAATTTATGGGAAATAACGCGGCGCTCACTTGCAGGAGCTTTGCGCCCGTTTGCATAGTAAGAGCCTCATTTGTGTAACATCTTGCAGTAATTCTTGGGTCGGGGCACTTGCGAAGCGATAGGAGGCGCTCTTTTAGGAGAGCTAAGTGTAACGAATAACACTGATTTCAGATAGGGTAGTCACAGTATAGTACAAAAACTATTATATGCGCAAGAATTTTCATACAATAGCCAATCCTTCGATCTCGTCATGGTGTTGCAGCACTTGCCTGAACAGCAAATGAATAAAATTTTCCTATCAGACTGAATCCTTCATATACGACACTATCGCTTTGCCTTAATGGCCCTTCCTTTGCGTATCGGGCGAACCTTAGAGAAAGGCACATCATTGTTGTCGTATTTAGAGACTGCTTTTGTAGCACTACTTCAAGAAAATGAAAACTGCTGAACCCTGGTACTTCTCTCACTGAAGGGAGTAGTCATTGTGATGACACAAAGGCTCATTTCTGCCCTTAACACTTCCAGGGACACCAGCGCCTACATCCCGAGCTCTCAGCGACCGTTGGCAGCCCCAGCGACGTCGGTGGCTTGGGTGACTTCAACGCCGCTGCAGGTAGTGATCTACTTCTGCTGGGGAGGTGTTGTGGTGGTTATCCACTTCTGCTGGGGAGGTGCTGTGGTGGTGATCCACTTCTGCTGGGGAGGTGCTGTGGTGGTGATCCACTTCTTCTGGGGAGGTGCTGTGGTGGTGATCCACTTCTGCTGGGGAGGTGCTGTGGTGGTGATCCACTTCTTCTGGGGAGGTGCTGTGGTGGTGATCCACTTCTGCTGGGGAGATTCTGTGGTAGGTAGCCATCCCATCCTGCTGGGGAGGTGCTGTGGTGGAGCTCTAGCTTGAAGGTGTCCGCGAAGTCACCGATACTTACGCCGCCAGGCTCATGAATAATTTGACTTACTAGAAACTGTGTGTTACTAGAAACTATGTGTTAAAGAACTACGGTGCAATTCCTTGATTCAAACGATTGACGCGAACTGATTTCACGATCGCAATTTCTTCTAAATATAACCGAGCAATGAAGTCAGCAAAGTTGCCACTGGATTACCCGGAAGCGACTCAGAAGAATGCCAGTGTGGCAATGCAGCGATCTTTCTAATGAAAATAGTTATATATTATGTTGCGTAACATTACACGCAATTGCACAGCTGTATAAAAACTATGCAAGTCTTCATTAGACTTACGTAAACTTATTTCGAATGGCAAGACACTCAATCAGAATCCCGCGCTCAAAGAAGTGATAAATTAATGGAATGTCTAGAACGTTTCCAATGTGTTTGCCGATATGCGTGGGACATGTACATATATTTAGGTGAGAATACAATACAAATAACATAACCAATGACTGATGTTGCAGTTAAAACATCACAATTAATCTCGTTAATCTAAATATGTGCTCGAGCGTGTCAATGACGTACATAAGTTTTGATAAATAAAAGCACTTAACCAACTTATTGAGAAACGTACAGAGGATCAATGCATGCCCATTTATACGTACACACGTAAACAAACTGATAGTAGCATTCGTCAAAATTTTTAAATGAAAATTTTTTGTGGATCTCAAGCATGGATGGAGTTTGGGTGGACTCTCAGTTTGCTTGAGCTGACAAGCAGCGTCGCAGAGCAACAGTTCTTGAGGCCAGGGTGGTCTGTCACTCCCTCAGTAGTCCTACTTTTATGAGACCTTGAACAGCTCGACCCACAAAGGGGCGAGCAACATACAATGACTGCTTTCAAACCAAGCCACTCTATGGAAATTCTAACAATATATGCTAAAGGTGCAAATATACAAGCTGTGGGAACACCTCAAAGAGTCTTGGCTTTCCTTCTCTACGACGCGGTTTTTATAGCCAACTTCTGGACGAGTGTGGGTGGGAGCCGCGTATTTTTTCGTAAAGGGCGAGGTATGGAGTTACCTCGGTGATGGATCGCATTGCAAATACTCAAGCAGGACCACAGGCGACATGGCTTCGTGGGAGACGCCAGGATGCCGGCTAGACATTGACGGAGTGAACGTGTTAGGGATAAATGGATAGAACACGAAAAAAATTGGTCAAGGAAATGGCTAAATTCTCTTTAATAACTGTATTCAAACAAATGAAACTTTTGTTTGCAGCACAGATGGGTAGTGTGATTTGTGCTTTCATATGACTTTGAGCCCAGCGAAGTAGAACGAGTGCATTTGTTGTCAAATGGTTTATTCCAGTTGAAACACGGTTTCGGAAAACAAAGTAATGAACAAAGACCTTCAAATATTAGTTCTCAAAATAGCGGTCCTGCACGTGGTCCACTAAGCTTACTTTCCCCATTTGTTCTCGGACTTTGAGTTGATTTGCAGCTCGTTATCTCGGGCTGACAGAGGGCTTAGTGGAAGGTAGGTGATGCGGGAAACTCCAATGCTAAATAATCACTGCATGAAGAAATGCATCCAAAATAACCGAAATTTCAGTTGGTGTTTGAAGTTCTTCTTAAGACTCAGTGTGCACAGGTCAACGTACTTGCAATGACGCCCTTACGTGAACAAATGCATCCAAAATGACAGAAAGTGTAATTGGTGTTTGAAGATCTTCTCAAGACTCAGTGTCCACCGGTCAACGTATTTGCAAGTTACGCCCTTGTTAAGAACAACGCGCCCTTACGTTCTCCCAACATCGCTGCACAACGCGGACTTGTAGGGCATCACAGGAAGGCTCCCCGCCAGCAGGATTGCGGGCACCAAAGAGGTTTCTTGGACGGCACAATGCGCTGGAGGTGCGACAATGCAACGCCTCGCTAAATAAAGCTAATGCGCTCACACTGGGCGGCACTCTACAGCTTTATTGTGCTCTCGTTTCCTGGCTACACAGAGGAGAATCGGTGATGAGTATTTATGGAGCGCCATAGAGCGCAGCAAGACGCCGAGCTCGAGCATTTGTGCTCAACAAGCCGCGGATCGAACGTTTCTTGTTCATGGCGCCACAGACACAGGGCAATCGTGCCCAGAGCTCCCCAAATAACGTCGCCTCTACATAGAAGAAAATCGCTCGCTCCTTTTATACCAAAGAAAGTTGTGTAGGCGGTAATCTACCTTCACCGGAGATGGTGTGGGCAATGGTTTATACTGAGAGATCAACATCAGCGACGAAGCGTGAAATTATGTGAAGCTAATTTATGCGTTGAATTTACTGGCAACAAGTTATCTCACAAGTTCGTGTAGGTAAATGTAAAGAACAGCTACGGTTATGAATGACATTGAAGATACTTTCGAGGAAGCCTTGATAGATTTTTTGTACACGAATGCAGTGGCTGAGCTTCTTCCTCACCTCGCAGCCAAGAAGCACGTCTGCCATGACAGGGCGAGTGCAGGAGCCTGGTTCACTAGCCGTGGTTCACTAACCGTGGTTCACTAACCGGAATTCACTAGCCGTAATTCATTAACCGTGGTTCACAACCAATTACTCTCTAATAAACAAACTGATTAACAAACCCTAGTAAACTAACAATAATAAACAAACTACGACGTGGTTTAGAAGAAACTTTCTTTCTCGCGGTAGGACTGGATTGCTTCTTTAGTTTGCGTGATTTTCCAATGGAATAAAAGAACGCTGAAAACTGCCCTGGTCGGCGAGGCAGATCAAACCCCTTGACCGGGAAGAACTACTGCATTTCCATGCAGATTTACAACTGCTGTTCTCCCTAGTCCGGCCTCGCAATAACAGCAACGCACTCAGGCAAGACGTGGCCAATCTCAGCTCTCAGCTGCCAAAAAATTAGCTTTTTTTTTCCAAAGCTTTCACATCGCACAAAAAATGCTTGATCGATAAAAGAAGCGGGGACTGTTTCTGTGGAATAACAAATTTGGGCTTGGTGTCGTGAGGCTGCCAATGCTACATATTGAATGATTGGGATGTAAATGTGTTAATGGTTATTTTCCAATTTGTGATGTTATTCTTTTCTCATTTTGTAACGTTAGCCTTCGTCCTCACGACTGCGGTCGGCTTTTCTTGCTTTTTCTCCTTTGCAAATTCGTGCAGGGAGTTATTTAGTGAATGACATGCCCAGAAAATGCCCTGAATCAATGACATGCCCAGAAAATACCCAGAATGAATGACATGCTCAGAAAATGCCCAGAATGAATGACATGCCCAGAATGAATGACATGACCAGAAAATGCCCAGAATCAATGACATGACCAGAAAATGCCTAGAATGAATGACATGCTCAGAAAATGCCCAGAATGAATGACATGCCCAGAAAATACCCAGAATGAATGACATGCCCAGAAAATGCCCAGAATCAATGACATGCCCAGAATGAATGACATGACCAGAAAATGCCCAGAATGAATGACATGCCCCAAAAATACCCAGAATGAATGACATACCCAGAAAATGATCAGAATGAATGACATGCCTAGGGCGTACAGCGTGGAACGAGAGGGTCAGGGAAGCAAGCTCCTCATTTCATAGAAATCTTTGTTTTTCCACATGCTGAAATCTAGAACCGAGAAGAGCTTAAGCATTGACTCTTTTTAAAAATTATTTCTTGAAAGATCTTTCAGAAATCTCACCCGACGAAAAAGTAGTCAGACCCGCTATCAAAGCACCACGTTCCACATGCTTCAAACAAACTAACACCTCGCCAAGAAAACCTATCTAGCACCTCGCCAATCACCACCCATTGATACGCAGTGAGGATATAAAAAATGTTGATTAGAACCTAGAGCTGATTTTTTGAAGAGCCTTACCTTTGCAGCAACATCATTTCATATGCTTGGTAATCTAAACATGACAAGTTCAGAGACCTGACAAGTTCAGAGACCTGAAAAGTTCAGAGACCTGACAAGTTCAGAGACCTGACAAGTTCAGAGACCTGACAAGTTCAGAGACCTGACAAGTTCAAAGACCTGACAAGCTCTGAGACCTGACAAGTTCAGAGACCTGACAAGTTCAGAGACCTGACAAGTTCAGAGACCTGACAAGTTCAGAGACCTGACAAGCTCTGAGACCTGACAAGTTCAGAGACCTTCCAAACTCAGAGACCTGCCAAGTTCAGAGACCTGTCAAGCTGAAAGACCTGACAAGCACAGAGACCTGCCAAGCTCAAAAACCTGGCAAGCACAGAGACCTGCCAAGCTCAAAGACCTGGCAAGCACAGAGACGCAAGCAAGGCAGGCACTCACCACTTTGAGCGCGGTGACCCTGCGGGCGACTCTGTCATAACACAGCGCCCTGCTGTACTGCGCGTTGTACATCACGATGTGCGTCGCGTTCACGGCCTCGCGGTAAATTAATTCTGAAACAAAACGAGAAGCCATAAAGCAAACATCGCTCTCAACACATATTAAGCAAACATACATTAAGCAAACATACATTAAGCAAACATTCATTAAGCAAACATACATTAAGCAAACATACATTAAGCAAACATACATTAAGCAAACATACATTAAGCAAACACACATTAAGCAAACATACATTAAGCAAACATACATTAAGCAAACATACATTAAGCAAACATACATTAAGCAAACATACATTAAGCAAACATACATTAAGCAAACATACATTAAGCAAACATACATTAAGCAAACACATATTAAACAAACATATATCAAGAGAAATGCTGTATATTGCATGTTAACAATTTGACCGCAACGTACGCCACCGGTGGCCACGAAGGGAGATTTCACAATGTTGCTAACCGACCAGTAGTCACAAACTCAATTTTCATAAATACTTAATTAAAGCTTAATGAAAACACGATCCAGGTAAGTTTGCCACTTTCAAAATTTCCTTCTAAAATTGACCTTAAATTTGAGTTGGATGCTGAACTTCAATTTAACCAACTGCGATCAATGTGTTCACAAATTCAATTCTCGTACTAAGAGTGCATTAAATATTAGCGCGATTGACGCGCATCGAATTATTCTTTTTGAAATGATGCTGAGAATTGAGAAAAATTAATTCTTAACATGAGACATTTTCACCAGATCATCCATCGAAAAAAGAGTAAAGTATTCAAGACAGAGGAATAATTTTAACCACGGTTACTACTTATGAAAGCACCAGCGCTACAGAGGAGCAATAAACAGCTCGCAAGCGTCAATCAACATCATATCATAGAGGCTGGAAATTCAAAGTAGAACTGCTGCTGAGAGTCTTGTAATCCAGACGCTGCAAACGTGTAATGTAATTCAGATATAATCTCCCATGTTATTTAGATGTAAAGTTTCATGCAATTCAGATATAGCAGCTTAGGCCGTAGGCTGCCACGCCCGAGCACCGCGGCCGTTAAGAGAAGCACATTAATATTGAAGCCATAACTCAGAGCCTCATCGCACCGACAGCAAATCATAGAACGGATCCCCAGTTAACTTGCTGCCCGTCAGCGGGAGCTGCCTCCGCACCTGATAGAGTTGTCGCATATTTTAGAATTACGCAAAGGATTTATGACCAATAATTCATATCAACGATTTTCCAAAGATAAATTTCGATGCGAGCATACTAACACTGAAGGCAAGGCTGAGGAATCCTCTGAGGCCATGCATGGAAGCGAGAGTATTGGGCAAGCGCAGCACTGGAAGCGAGAGTATTGGGCAAGCGCAGCACTGGAAGCGAGAGTATTGGGCAAGCGCAGCACTGCAAGCAAGAGCATTGGGCAAGCGCAGCACTGGAAGCGAGAGTATTGGGCAAGCGCAGCATTGGCAGCGAGAGTATTGGGCAAGCAGCAGCACTGGCAGCGAGAGTATTGGGCAAGCAGCAGCACTGGAAGCGAGAGTATTGGGCAAGCGCAGCATTGGCAGCGAGAGTATTGGGCAAGCGCAGCACTGGAGCGTGTGTTGAGGGGCAGTTTTGCGTCCAGTGGCCGCCCCTGCAGTGCGGTGCTCAGGGGCTTCAGTGGCCCGCCACTCGCTGTGGAAGTCATGAGCCCAAATGTCGCAGGAGAGCAAAATGACAAAGCACACCTCAGCACTAGACGAGGCCGCCTCACTGCCATCGCAGGACACGAGAAACAGCGTGATAATGGCATGCGAGTCTTAATTTGGCAAACTTTATTAAACTGAATTAAATTTATGTTTCCTCAGGCGGAATACCGCAAAAATTAATTACCGCTCTACTCCACCTTCGCCTACATTCTGTCGACAAGACCGAGCCTGACTCGCGCTCTCACATCGATCGGCTGCGGCTGCTGGTTCAAGTTCCGTTGAATAAGAAAGCAATATGTCACGCGTTACATAGAATGCAGAGCATGACTGTAGCTCTCAAAATTTGGAACGGTATACAGAAATATTTTACCGAGTTCTCTGAAGCAGGGATCCTGAAATGAGCTTTATGACCAAAATCCTCAACTTTGAACGTTTAAACAAAAATTTGGCCCAACTGAAAATTTTGGCTCCAATTAAGACGAGCCCACAACGCTGCACGGGAGTCTATCATGCGTCAACTGCGTCTTGTCTTATTCTTAGAGTAGCTTCCTTCTCTTAAAATGAAAATGAAATAGCGAACGGAGGTGGGAGAAAATTTTCAATTCTTTGAACTGCTCGTAACGCCCCAACGAAGAAGGATGTTCTCCGTCGATGGATTATTCATGCCCACGAGCACACATGTAATGGCTCATTCACGATCACATTCGTCATTGGAGGGAGGGCCACATTAGGCGCGGCGCGCTAATCCTTGACCACACATCAGCCACGGAGCTCCGTTTCCAAGTCGGCATCTCTACCAGCCTAGCGCGCGCTGCCGGCGCTGAAGCGACTGCAGACGATCGTGGCGCGCTCACCGTCGTGTTATTGTGAGGTATTTCTTGAGTGTATCGATCATAAAATGTGTTTACGATGCGATGACATCATCGTGAGCCCAATAAATGGGTAGAGCATGTTTTGTTGAACGAGTCTCTATGTAGTTCGGCGAATCAACAATCTATGAGACGTTCGAGTGTAGCATCGATAGAAGTCTTTCGCGGAGAAATGTAAAGTTCAAAAATAACCATAAACAAGAAAACAATGTTCCACTAAAAATAGAATAGTAATAAACGAATTCGACTACTTCGCTTGCTACAAGTACGAAGAGGAGTTCTGTTCCACGATAGCCTCAGCACCTCAGAAGGTGAACGGAATTTTGAATAATCAATTCAAGTATCCAGAATTCGAATTATGCAAATATGAATACGAGCATCAGAACAAAAAGGATTCAACATAATCAAGAGAGTAGTTGTGTAAGTGAACGCAGTATTGAAATTCAGCAAGCAGTCTAATACTCAGAGCCAATAAAAAGCCCTTCACCATTTTAAACTGAAATGACTCAAAGAAGGAGGGAAAATTACTCATTCGTGAAACATCGCCATTTCCACCGTAGAAAACTGTTTACCTCATAAAACGTTTTTCAAATGATCGTTGTCCAGTTCGTTTAGTTCACTGATACAAGCAGCAGCAAAATGAAGCAAAATGCGCTTTAGAACAGAAGGGACGGAGCGACCACATTCTGCCATCACCATCACATCATGGTTCCGAGCGAACTTCATTTCCATTGTAGGTGATGATCGGCAGCAAAAAGTTTCATTTCTCAAGTAAGCTTATTAGTTAGGCTTAATGAAGTTGAGAGGCTAGGTAGAAAAAATCCATTGAAAGGACCAGTGGGGAAACATTTGGCGAAGACGCCAAAGTCAATGCAGGCTAGAAGAGAGTTTGCGCGAATGCAGGCAGCACGAGCGACTTATTATCTCAGGAGTGAGGGGAGACCAGGCCTGGCTACTTACGGTTTGCGTTGCCGCTTGCGCAGTCTTTGAGAACAGCGAACTTGGGGGCGAAGGTGACACACTGGCGCGTCTCCGTGACGATGCGCGTGCCGGGCGCGAGGGAGCTGCTGGAGAGCCGGGGCTGTGACAGAGTAAGAGACACATACTTCAGTATCCTGTCATGAATGTCTTAATATTGACGTAAAGCCCGCTAACATATTCTTTTCAGTGGGTCTTCAAATATTTATTAGAAAACTGAGCCTATCTGTGGATGTGCGGTATTAGAAATGTTACTGTATAATAGACACTGAGATTCTTCATTTCTTAGGCATATTCCCATGACCAATTGATGGAGGAATTATGGTTAACTGTATGTGTTGGAGTTAACAATCAACTATAGTCACAGAGAGGAAGTTCGAGAGCATCAGTAGCCTATAACCATAAATGAAATGAAGAACACTGACGCTCAGCGTGGCGGCATGGCCAGGAGCGGGGCACGCGACATGTAAATGATGAACCTATTTGTCTAAAGCATCAATCAGATTTCTGTTTATTGGTAGATTAATTAAAATGTTTAATAATTTGGTGTTTGGATGTTTGCGGTAATGGGAGAGAAATTGTTTCCTACAGCGCACACGGGGCTCATGGAAAGAACTCCCTCCGCTGTACGACAATAAATTCTTACCGGAGTACAAGTAGAAGTTATATCCATAAAAAAACACACACCATATGAAACAGCAAAAAGTTCCAATCAAACAGACCTTAGACAAATTTTTGAAAACGTAAATCAATTTACGTATGTCAATCGTTATTAAGTCCGTCGTAAAATTTACTTCCGTTTTCAAAAACTTTTCTAAGGTCTAAGCCGAGTCCCACGTGACCCGTTCGTGCTATGCAGGATGGCAGGTTAGGGCTCGCGTTACGTCAGACTTGACGAATTATTGAAGGCAGTTAACAATGACTTGTTAACTGCCATGTGTTAAAATGAAGTTCAGTACTCAACTTAATTTTCAAATTCAAAAGTTCTTAGAAATTTTGTAAATACCAAACATTACCTGGGTCTATTAAATACTATTAACTTTAAAAGATTGTTAAAAATTGTCAGACGACCCATCGAGGGGCCGTTCTGCAGTGAACGTGTTAATTGGAGTCCGCCACTCCACGGCGGGCGATATATAGCACAGGAGATGGGGGGGGAGCTCCTTAATGCCTCTCGGACACTGCAACTGCAAAATTATGGCTCAGTGATGGGAAACCTAAGGTTCGAATCAGGAATGGTTTTGAAACTGAGTGAATGCAAATTTGAAGTGGCCTCACTCGAAGGTAATCTCAGAGTCGGTGCGCCAGAGAAATCAATCAAAGGGTATCTATGCATGCATTCTTAACTTCAACGATCATAAATACAACCTCATATGACAATGAATTTGATCTCAACATAGAAGCATCCATTTACGGTGATGAACAGAACCCTAATTAGCAGGTCGGTCAGAAATTCCTAAGCAAAACAATAATTCGATTTATCCGCAGCAAATTGCGTTCATATGAGAATGCAGGTAGCCGGAACCGACGGCAGCAGGGAAGGGTGTTGCAGGTGACCTGCCAGCCCCGGTGTCCTAATTTGAGTCTGACCTCAACGCGACAAGTCCTGACTGATGACTGATGTTGTGTGACCGAGTACAGTTGCGTCATACAGTCCTTCAGTGACGTGACATCATCTTAAAGTAACCTAAACTCATGCAGACACACTTTCGGTTTCACTTATTTTTGGACATTGATAATTGAATGAAAGATCGCTGTGCCCTAATAACTGGAACTAACTGAAATCCGCATGAGTTCAGGACTGTTTAAATAATGTCGCCTAGCTCGAGGTGTGACTGTCTGGCAACCTCGACTTGTGCGGACAGTTTTAATTACACTCATATTTGGATATTGATAACCTGAATCAAACATCGCTTCCTCCGAATAACTGGAACTAACTACAATCCGCATGAGTCCATGGGCGCTTAAAATAACTCGAGGAGTGACTGTACTGTCTCTCGTGGCTACGCGCAGAGTTTGATTACTTCAGTGGTGTTCGACAGCGCCTGTGCTTGACGCTGCTCGTCAGTCGTGACCTACGCAAAACTGGCTCTTCCATTTGGTAGCATTTTCAACGAAAGTGTATGTTGAGTATGCAACCGAGTGAAAGAAGGAAGGAAGGAAGTCTTTAACCTTTCATGTTAACGCTTAGCTGAACAAAAGCGTTAACAGGCAAGGTTACGAACTCCCTTCAGCCAAACGACGGGCACATCTTAATTACTGTCATAATTAACGTGTAAGCAAAATCTGAATTTCAGTTGACTGAACATTTTTATTTTACCCGTGTATTTTTTTAGCCAACATTTAGGGTTACATTCATCACCAGAGGCCATTTCGATTTTCATTTTAGATCATACTCAATGCCATGTAAGACTACATTCAAGGTGACTATTTTAATTCATGATAGCTGTGCATGAGACTGCATGATGCCGGCGTTCACACAACATCATGCACGAGCCGATCACACGCGATCTATTTCACTAAACCAACTTTGAGTTCTAGCTGTCTGTTTTTTGTCAGCAGTTTCCATTTTTTCAAGTCAGGAAAGTTAACCGCTGATTATTAAATTTTCTACGTCAACTATTGAGCTTCTCTTATACAGGGTCTTTTTTAAATACGGGACCCAAAAAAATCTTTAAAAACTTTTGCTACATTGGATGGGTTTAAAAATATAAGCAGTAGAATCCTGAGATTTATATCTTTTATTTGGTACATACGTATTCATGATACAACTATCAAAATAAGAAAAAGAGGACACAGTAAAATTCATCCTGCTTTGAAACTGGAACGAACTTTTCCGGGTCCCGTATTTATAAAACACCTTGTACATATGTACATGTGACATGCGAGTGTGGAGTGTGAGGAAGGCGCGAGTGTGGAGTATGAGCAGAGCGCGAGTGTGGAGTATGAGCAGAGCGCGAGTGTGGAGTGTGAGTAGAGCGCGAGTGTGGAGTATGAGCAGAGCGCGAGTGTGGTGTATGAGCAGAGCGCGAGTGTGGAGCATGAACAAGGTGCGAGTGTGGAGTATTAGCAAGGCGCGAGTGTGGACTCGAGCAAGACGCTCGTACGAGGCACTGTTGGCTGCGGCGCACTGTAGAGAAGCGCGATCTTATCGCAGCGATACGCCAAGAAGTGTTGGGCTCTTCAATGAGGAGTTATCGCTGCAAAAAAGTGATCTTTTTACGGAACATAATCAAAGGGTAAGCTCATGAGAGGCCCGGGACAGCTACGGGGGAAGATGAGCAGAGGACCACAAGGACACAACTGGTCACGCTGCTGCAAACTGAGCATGGGGGCCTAACTTCAGCCGCTGACCCTTCTGCTGCCTCGTACGTAATCCAAAATGTATTTTTTGGTAAGTGCAGGGGCCTCGGTGACGTGAGGGAAGCTGCCACTGACTTGTGAGGTGCGAGGCAGCGATGCCCTAACGCACAAAAGTTAGTGTCGGTCACAAGATGTAGCTTTCACGGTTCGTGTGCTTTTAAAATGTTATAATTTGCCCGAATTTTCAAAGGATTTGCCACTCATCAACTTCAGTGTTAAAAGAAAAGACAGAAATCTATTCCACCACAGAGTGTGGAGGACTGAGAGACTTTCATCCCAGGCGCGGACTCGAGCAAACTATGACACGCCTCACCTCAAGGTTCATTAATGAAATTGCGAAGGCTTTCGCTTACACTCTTTTGGAGCTGAGGATCTTCTAGGGTGTACGTAACTGCTACTGCAACTGTACTCAAAGTACAGGCGTGCGTATTACACCAGTACTCAAGGTACAGGCGCACGTACTACACCAGCACCCAAGGTACAGGCGTGCGAACTACACCAGTACTTAAGGTACAGGCGCACGTACTACACCAGTACTCAAGGTACAGGCGTGCGAACTACACCAGTACTCAAGGTACAGGCGCACGTACTACACCAGTACTCAAGGTACAGGCGTGCGTACTAAACCAGTACTCAAGGTACAGCGTGCGTACCACACCAGCACTCAAGGTACAGGCGCACGTACTACACTAGTACTACAAAAGTAAGGCCAGATAAGCGGCCGGGAGCGCATGAGCGTTGTGAGCGCTGCAATGAGAGGTGTACGACAATCGCTCACAGGCTGGGTTTTACAACAAAGATATCTACGGTAAACGTAAATGTTCACAGCTTAACAACTGGGACAATTTCGAAGGGAGCCATAAATGTTTACAGCTTTACAGCTGATATGCACCCAATGGAAGACGTACAAGCATTTGTGACAAAATCCTCGTGAGCTGACGGAATGGAATATTTTTTCCTGGGTGGCAGATAAAGGTTGATTTAAAGTCGCAAGAAAATTTCAGAGAAGTTCACAGACAGACGATAAGTACATTAATGTAGATTTTGTGATGCGTACTAACTCATAATGAACTCCCCACCCCCCACGCTTCATCGTGAACAAGGAAGTGGAAATTTGCTGTAGATTCGATTTTGTCAAATTTGAATAAATGTGTGCCTTCAAGATTATTTTTCCAATCGAATGATGTCTTTTTCTTCCCTAATTTGGCTTCAAAATATTCACAATTTTTAAGTTCATGAATTCATTCAGTTCCGTACCTCTCGTGTACACTCACTATCATGTAGACAAACTTTTCGTACTGTGCTACACTGCGTCAGTTGAGGGAGCTGTACCCGTAACCTCTACATGTGCCACAATCTAAAACATGGCACAGCAGGGTACATTGCACGAGCTGCGGTCCGGCGGTATCTACAACACTCGGACTATACTCACATTTCAGACCTTCACTGCAAACAATGTAGAGTTTACTGTGACAGGCACTGTTGCATTTAGTTTTGCTAAAAGAAAACAACAACACGAAATTTGGCGCTTAAAAAAAATGGTCTGTCCTGCACACGCTCAGTGAAAGCCAGCGCGCTCTTCAGAGGCAGGGTTGTACGTCACATGCGCGTTGTAGACTCACTAGCTCTACTCAATAGATAAACAGTATACCAGTAACATACAGTACCAGGCACACCAGCTGCTGTGCACCACTAGCTCTACTCAATAGATAAACAGCATACCAGTAACATACAGTACCAGGCACACCAGCTGCTGTGCACCGCGAGTTCGTCCACATTCAACATCGCACATGCGAGCTCGTCCACATTCATGCCCGAGGGCCTCAAATGCAGGCCGAGGGAGAGTGAATAGCGCGGGACTTAAGAGCGTACCACTGTACTTCAGACCACCACCGCAAAGCACAGCACAGACCAGCACTGTACAGCACAGCATGAACCACCACCGCACAGCACAGACCACATTCCCAGGTCCAGAGAGCTCTCATTATCGTGCAGTGATGCAAGCACTGGACCGGTGTCCACATGCAGTGTCGTGCAGTGCAAGCAGTTCTCACGTGGCGGTATTGAACCAAATGAAAAGAGTGCAGGGCTGTAAGCTGCAGCTGGTCGCAGCTGCCAGCTGCCAGAGCTACACCAGCTGCCAGAGCTACACCAGCTGCCAGAGCTACACCAGCTGCCAGAGCTACATCAGCTGCCAGAGCTACACCAGCTGTCAGAGCTACACCAGCTGCCAGAGCTGCACCAGCTGCCAGAGCTACACCAGCTCCCAGAGCTACACCAGCTGCCAGAGCTACACCAGCTGCACGAGATACACCAGCTCCCAGAGCTACACCAGCTGCCAGAGCTACAATAGCTGCCAGAGATACACCAGCTCCCAGAGTTACACCAGCTGCCACAGCTACACCAGCTGCCAGAGCTACACCAGCTCCATGGAGGCTCGAGCTCACTGACGTCTACTTGGACATCGTCCTCTGGTGACGGAATCCTCCTGACACTTCCAGCGTGACAGCGAGAGAGACGCAAGTAATATCTGAACAAAATACTACACAAAAGAAGAGTACACTACACTTACTAAGCTAGACTTACTTAGTTTACAATTACTGAAACTGTTTGTTCAGTACTCACCTGTATCAGGATAATTAAGATTATTATGGTGAGGTGTAGCAGTCTGCAAAGAAAAAAAGAAAAGTTAATGAAACATTCTCATAAGTATTTTATCGTAAATTGTATAGCTGTAACTTTGACTAACTTCCGTTCACATTGACCAAGAACTTTAATGTCGTGACAAAGATTTAGATCATGTCATGTAATCAAGCAACTTAACGCAACACTAATGATTTACTCCAGACACCTGAACACAAGATCCAATTCAGGACTTAACGCATGTTGCTCATTTCAAACAATGTTTACATAATCTTGAACTCAAAATGAACTTTTGCTTCACATATTAGCTTCAAATTCGCAGGCATGGTTGAGTCTCAGACATATGTTGCACTCGTATTGACCGTGACACAGATACACTCTACAATTAAACTTCCTAATTCCAACAGATACAAACTACGTGTACCATCACACTATCACGTTTTGTTTTAAGCTTTTCAAGTCTGAAATATTTATTTATGTTCCCATGTCCGTGTTTGGTAGGCATCTCACGAACAAAATCCTAAAGAATTTCGCCAAGTACGCGGGCTTGTTTACTGCGCACAAACTCCATTAAATTTGATCTCCAAAAGCCACACATTTCTCGTGAGGCAAATGAACTAAAATCATCGTTTTCAATATTAGGATTAGTTGTTTTGTTTCGCTTGTGCCATCTCAATATTATTCAATGAACTGTACATGCAAAAAATAATATTTTCAGCAGTTGATAATTTTTAGCCCTCCACGAGTCACACAGACTCAATAAATATATAGACATTTCTTTTTTCTCTAATTTAATGAGAGAATTGAGGGTAATCTACTCGATTTGCTGCAGTAAACCTCGGTGAGCTGCTTAATTTTTTTGCTGCAAGAATCAATTGATCATGTTCACAGCGATGTTCTTAGTTTATAAATGAAGCGTTCAGTTCAGCATGAAGTGTTCTATTCAGCATAAAGTACTCTGTTCAGCATGAAGTGTTCTGTTCAGTGTTTTCAACCCGGCACTCCTCGCGCGCCTCTCGTGAAAGCCTCACGCCTCTCTCAGGCGACCGCATCCCTGATGAAGAGCAGCTTCGTCAGAGCTCCCTTTATCGCCCCAGCCCTGGGCTGAAGAGCTCTTCTTCTCGCAGCCCCACTGGGGCCAAACTAGCGAGGCCAATTCATAAGTTGGGGCCACAACCACCTCGACTCCACTGATCCTCTGCAGCCTTGCAGCAACTCTGCTGGAGGGTCAACAAATATCGAGGGCCAAGATGCCAGTATATTTCAACTGCAACTCAATTGCCGTGAATTGGTTCACTTAGGACATATTTCTGCCCCCAGCCTTCGATGTTTCCTCTTCGGGGCGCCCAATGCGAGACCAGGACCTTACATTGGGGCTACCTAGCGGAGGCTCAGCCAGCGACTGGCCTCATCATCCAGCCTACATCATTCTGGGTTTTAGTTGTAAATCTCATTAAATTTAAATTGCATCTTCTGCAGTCCTGAGGAAAACATTCAATAATACCTATGAGCATAAGATAGCTTCTAGACGCGCAGCTTCCATGCTAATAGCTCGGGTACAACCAAGGTGCGCACCGAAGGTGTTTTCGAACATGCGACGCTCCCTCAAAACCGCCACTCTGGGCGCTCGGCCCCTGAGATCAAGCAAAAGCGCACCTTAATTCAATGAGAGCCAAGTCACTCTAAATATCGCTCTTGTGCCGAGCAGCGTCGTCTGAGTGCAGAGTGCAAGACCAGCTGGAATTTGCACTCGAGTTCCGCTTCTCTCATCATTGTACAAATACTCAGTTCCAATGCGAGAAATAATCCTGCATTCGTTTTGAAGGAGCTTCCTGAACAAAAGTTAACTTTGGGCTCACAATAGTCACGTTCGCAACACACTCGATGTCAACCAACTCGAGTGCAATGAATTGCTACAGCTCACTCACAACTGACACGTGCTTTTTTGATAATGATTTTTTTTCGATATTTTACATGGGTATTACAATACCAATGTGTAATGATCAACTAGGGATGCTAGTGTTTAAATACTTTTAAAACCAATGGACAACATTTCATTTTTGAACTTAATTAGAAATAATTAATTAGAAATAGAAATTTTCTTCACTCTTTTTTTTCTTGTTTTCTTTCCTTCTGCCACAACACCACGACGCCGCTGAGCAACTCGGTCGCAGTTAGGTGCCCGAATTATGGAGGCTACGTCGGTGAAAACCACGTGAAGGATTTCAGCAGTTCACAATCGCTCAATCGAGCACAAACAAGAACTCATTTAGAGTCCGCCAGCTCGGAGCTTGCAGTGAGCACTGCGAGCAGTGCCTCAAGCACGAGGCTTGCAACACAGAGCAGGGCTGTGTAATTGATGTGTAATTGATGTTGTGTAATTGATGTGTAATTCATGTTGTGTTATTGATGTGTAATTGAGATTAAATGACTTATCCATGAGCTTGCGCTCATGGATAAGCAAACTGCAGACGTCAGCGTTGATTGGAAGTCTCTCTCAGCAAGAAGACTTTGAGCTCATTTATGTGTTGTGATTGTTATTGACACCGTGTTAGATTATCTTATTTATATATAATTATATTGGTCCTTGAAGGAGGAAAGTTAGTTGCAGGACATACGTAAACTATCAATTCACCAGGCCTGGAATTAAGCGGACCTGCGGTTCACCTGAACAGAGCCAGCCTCACAAGAGATGCAGCTACCTACAGACGAGAGGCAGATGTGCGAGTTGTGTGGACAGCAGAACTGGACGAGAGCGTGCGGGCAGCCCTCTACTTATTCTGATGCCATCTCTAACATAGTGGGGCATTTTTTTTTTTGGTGCGACAAATGTGTCACCTTTAATAGGGATTGCTTAAAAATTTGCACTGTATTGCACTAATCGATCTCAAATTTGGAGATGATCAAACAGATTTTCGACGAAACTGAACAAATCTAATTGAAGTTCGCTGAACAAACGCAAAGATATTTGAGAGGAGCCTCACGCCAACCTTACTCCAGTTTTGACGCGCCCCAAATTTGAGGTTGCTTATAAAATCAGTGCATAGAGGGCGGCGATGAGACGATAATCGTAGCCCTGATACGCTGTCATCGGAACAGATAAGTTGTGGCAGTGTTTTACCTCAGTTCATCAGTTACCTGACTTGTGCTCCTCAGTCGGGACTGATGCACCACAGATAAGATTACCGCGCTAGAGTACTACTGTTCTTCTTCTTTTGCTTCTTGTTGTTGCTGATATTGTTCTTGTTGCTGTTAATGCTGCTGTTCTTCATCTTGTTCTTGTTGGTACTGCTGTCACTCCATTTTGTTCTTCTTGTTTTTGTTGATGCTATTCTTGCTCTCGCTGCTGCGGCTGTTCTTGTTCCATGTTGGTGTTGTATTCAATCGTGCTGCAGTTGCTGTGGAACTCATTCTTTTGCAGATAAAAGCCATCTGTCCAAAACTGCTGTTTCCATTTTACTGCATGCTTTGTTTGACTGAACGAATACAACAAATAAGGCAGACACTACGCAATATATCCCTTCAACGGAAAACAAACATTTCCTCCATGAACCACTTGAGCTCGCATGTCAAACACAATTGAGAACCATTGACCAGCCAAGAACCACCCGCCAAAGACCAGCCAAGAACCACCCGCCAAAGACCAGCCAAGAACCACCCGGCGGATGGGATGCCATTACCCAGTTCTAATTGCTCCTCACAAACTCGGTGCGGTGCAGCACCACAAAAGTTCATTAAGCGTAAAAACCGAAATAACCGCGACGACGGCCGGTAAAAAACAACCGCTCTGACAGGAAGGGCTGGGAGCAGATCTGGAGCTCTCTAAACTTATCTAATTCACGCGACAGGACAGGCGGCCTTCTGAATGCACCCCTTTTGAATTTGTTTTCTGGTATTTATGGATATTTATTTTGGGAATTCCAGACACCGTCGCACCGACAATAGGAATTGATAGATTTTGTTTGACTGTTCTGTGCTCATTGCGTAGTTAGAATTATTTTCGCCCGATCTGGGGATCTCCACTATCAGCTCAAGGAATTTTTCTAAATCAAAGTAGTTCAAATGGAGTTTTTTCCTCCTTAACGGACCAGCAACACGGCAATTTTTACGCGTGTACGGCTGTGGAGTTTCCTCAATTCCATTCCCTTTGCCGCTCTCAAGTCCTATCAATTCTTGAACGCAAGCCTAGAAGTAGACCGGCTGTGTTGTTGCCACTCGAGTTCCTAATGCACGCCGTGTGAAAATTGGAGAGCTGCAAGCCCTCGCCGCTGCAGTTGACAACAAAAGAACTTATTTGTAAACATTGCAGGCCCGCACCCCGGGACGCAGGACCCCAGCTACTTGGCTGTCAACAAATCGAAGTTAACAGCATACATTGTCCACCACACACCCCCGGCCCCTGCAGTGTTGCTCTCCAGCCTCCAACGACACCCCTCCAGCGCACGCCGTATTACGATACTCTTCCTACTTTACACCCACTTATTAACCTCTAACACCCACAATGATGTTTTCCTATCAATTATTATAACAAAAATGAAGTGTACAGACGCTAATCATTCCATGAGCCGCATAAGCTAGATAAATGTAACGTTTGATCACTGTACTTTACAATGTATAAGTGATGAGGATACATCACCTCATAAGTTGAAGCATGGAAAAACCGAACAGCAAAACATCAATTCGTTTCTTGCATGCCTTTTTCTAAGAATAGAAAGACGAACCAGATTAAAAATGAACATTGCATTTATTGCACACGTTCCGGAATTATTAAAATTCCATCATCAGTTCTGAAACAGGTTAACAGTTTTTTACTCTGGTTATTCTTTTTATTCTACGTGTTCGATTCTCTACGAATCGCCCTATTGGAAGTATAATGCCTCATTCTACAACTATACTTGATGCCCCTTATTTATCAGCGTGACAAGGTCTCATCACTACCGACATGCGAACATGCGCTCTAACTTCCCAGAAAAGTCAATTTTAAAAGAGAATTTTCACACCCCCGATGGAGGAGTGAGTAGCGCCTTCCCCGCCATTTAAGCCTGATAACATTTAGTACTTTTAGCCCTTCTTGATGTGCGGCGGGTTAAACTGAAGTTCAATATTCAACTCGAATTTAGAGTCAATTGTAGCAAGAAATTTTGTAAGTAGCAAACATTAACTGGATCTTGCCTTCATTTAGCTTTGATTCAGTATTTATAAAAATCAGGTAAGCGACTGCTGGTCAGTGAGCATCATTATGAAAATCCTCTCAGTGACCACCGGTGAGTCACGCCGCATTGAACGTGTTAAGAAAAAAGTTAGCAACCGCAGCTACAGAGCTCTCAAATCGGCCCGTGTGCACCAGCAAGAATGAGCTACTTTTGCCTGCGCTGCTGTGCGTCACTGCGGCCTCCTGGGGCGCCTTCTTAGGCGCCTTGTGATGCTTCCAACGACACCTCATAGTGCATTCTGAGGCGCTTCATCATGCATTCGAAGGCGTTTCATCATGCATTCCACATCGCCTCACGACGCACCACATGGCACCTCATAGTTCATTCCAAGGCGCCTTATCATGCATTCCAAGGCGCTTCATCATGCATTCCAAGGCGCCTCATCATGCATTCCAAGGCGCTTCATCATGCATTCCAAGACGCTTCATCATGCATTCCAAGGCGCTTCATCATGCATTCCAAGGCGCCTCATACCGCAGTCCACATCGCCTCACGACGCCCCACATGGCGCCTCTAATGCATTCCAAGGCGCCTCATACCGCATTCCACATCGCATCACGACGCCCCACATGGCGCCTTTAATGCATTCCGAAGCCCTTCTGCCGTTTTCCTGAGTGAAATGTCATTTCGTCGCACATGTCACACCTTCACTCACTGTGTAAGTTATTATCAGGAAATCAAATTTTTTGTCTATTTTGTTTAATCTGTCTCCTCATTTCTTTTTATTTTAAAGTTGATAAATTTTTATGTAACAAAGAAGAAATAATGTATAATGAAAAAAACTGGCTGAATTTTTCTTTTCCTCGTTTTTTGGTCCTCTCTTGGAGAGACCATATGAATGAGTCTAGTTGTGCACATTGTGCTTCTTCCTATTCAGGTTGAGCCTAAACGCCAGTCCGCCCCACGACAGCCAAGTATGTCGAAAGAAATACCCGTACAGATAACATGTTCACTAATCCTACATCCTCTGCAGAGCCATACATTACTTCAGTGACTCTACAAAACTTTGGAATTTTACACTCCGTGAGTAAATAGCAGGACTTGAGAATGTTGGAATAGCAGGACTTGAGAATGTTGGAATAGCAGGACTTGAGAATGTTGGAATAGCAGGACTTGAGAATGTTGGAATAGCAGGACTTGAGAATGTTGGAATAGCAGGACTTGAGAATGTTGGAATAATTTCATACTTGCAAATTGACGCCAGCGATACATGGTGAATTCAGTGCATATAGGTTGCCCATTTGGATTTTTCCATTCCCTTTTAACGTAGCGTGTTAGTTTGTTGTTGTCGAACTATTTTGCGTTAGTTGCGACCTTTTCTTTCAAAACGATGTCTTTTTCATTACGTACAGTTTTCTGAACTCGTTTACACGAAGGTTTCAGATGTGATTTGAGCAACACACACAGCACACGCACACTACTTGTTCGAACCTAATAGACTTTCCCAGTCAACACGGAATATATACAGATAAAATCTCAAAGTTTGAAAAAAGGTTTGACAACGAGTTTTTATGCACACAAACGCCAGAGAACTTAGTTTTTGCTCCCGTGATAATGCTGCACAAACAAATTTAATGCATCAATAACACAACATAGCTAGCTTTACGATAAAGTTGAATAAATGCTCATGATGAGCAAAGCGAGTGAAAATTTGTAGTGTGCGTGTAAAGAATGTTAGTCTGAAAATAAATTTCACACATTTTGGCACGAACATTCAACTCACTAAATCGGTTGAAGCGCTCTTAAGTCGGTTGAAACGCTCTTACTAAGTTGGCTGAAACGCTCTCACATGTGTAGCTTCTGAAACATACGAACAGCTGCCGAGCCGAACGACATGCGTCACACTATGGAGGAAATAACACATTTTAGAAGCGTGCACGCAGCCCTGATAACGCACGGCCTACCTACCTTCAGCACTGCGGTACCCTGACGCGCCTTGTGCAAGAGACAAAACAGAAACTTGCACCCCGCCACAAACAGATAGAAGTTACTACACTGAAGTTCTGACAAGCGTCTCACCCTGCGGCCAGAGTCACCTCTACACATCCCAGGTTGCGCGTATTTAGTGTTTGCGTAAAGCATCAGCAGCGAGAGGCGCAGAATTGCGCAGCCACTCCGGCACCTCAGATGTCGAAATTTTATCTTCGACGTGGTAATGTGGCGCTCAAACACCGACCGTCGTGGCGCCAATACCTGCAGGCGACAATTGGGGGAGTGTGGGGCTCCTCGCAGAGTGTTAGCGCACACACAGCCTTTAATGCTCCGTGCAAACTTCATCCCAGACAAGTACGTACTTTGTGATCACCCCAGCAGATCGTGAGGTACGAATACTCTGTGATTACACTGTGATGTACGAATATTCTGTGATTACACTGTGAGGTACGAAAACAACAATTTCCTAAAGCCTAGAGTTTTGAACACATATCACTGGATTGTGAATGGCATTTGCTTGCTGCTCCTCGCTCCAGTGGCTCTTCCTTCATTTCCAGGGCAATAAATAGCGCCTCTTGCAACTGGCATCGGTGCAGCTCAGACCCTTGGGTGACACGCCACCTCCTACTGAAGCTCCCGTCAAAACAAGCAAAAACAACTTTCTTGTGAGGAGGAACTGTGAGCATGTGACTTCCTCGTGGGGAGGATCTATGACCATTGTACTTGACTTTAGAAACAATCTACTTCTGTATCGCTTGTGGTAAATAAATTGTTTAAATGTAGACTCTAACGAGTAAGGGAATAAATTATCATTGTACAGTTTAATGTTGGTCGCTATCGCAAGTGCGTAGAGTGACTGCGAAGGGACATTCTAACGCAGCCAGCAGTCCACGCACCTCGTCTTCAATTGACGAATACCGATAAGAACGGTATCATTTTAACTGTACTATACCAATTCCGTATTAAGAAATTCTTCAGCTTATTGAATCCATTTCTATGTTTAATGGGCCGAAGCGAATGGTGTTTCCTTGAAGCATAGAATTAAGAGCTCAAAATATTCCCATAAATTCCCCAGTAAAACGAGGTGCGCCGCTGCTCGAGCGATCGCTGTAAAGAAGCCAGGCCAATATCGCTCCATGATTCACGGCCGCAAAGCATAAATTAGGAAGCCAAGCATAGCTGAAGTTATGCTTCCTCTAAGCCGCTCTTCTCGAAACCCGAGCGCAACACGACCCTACATGGTTTTTGTCTATTTTCAGCCTTACTTTCTAGCCGAGAGTTCTATAGTTTGACCAAGAGAGACAAATTTGGCAAGTGCCTGTGCCTTGTCTATAGACTCTGGTGTTCGAGAGAGATCACTGACCAACATCGAGCTCTTCTCACGCCGACACCAAAATATACAAGACTCTTGACATGGGGCCTGGCCCGAGCGAGGGGCCGGCTTGTGCTAAAAGCCACCTGCGGCCAGCCTTTACACTTCAACATCAACTAGAGACACAAATAACGAAAGTGTACTCCTTCACGAATGTAGAGCTAGTAAACGACACAAATGTAAGCAACCTTGGCTGAAGAGGAGACGTGCCAGCTCTGAACTCTCAGCCTAGTAGGACCTCAAGTGGATTGAGTCGTAGGCAAAATATCATTGAGACCACATTTTATTTTATTAAGCCCATATTAATCTGTAAGACCATGTTATCAGTGAGACCATATATTATGCTGAAATGAAGACCAAGAAGCTTGGTGAGATGCGGCATACTTTTCACAATCAAGTCTCGCGCACTGCTCGTCTAAGAAGCCACTGAGAAGATGATATGAAGCAACAATGCATCAGTCAGTCAGAAGATGTAGTACATTCGAACGGTGACTTCGAAAGCCAGAATTTCCACTCGAGAACTGTCGTGTTTCTTCACTTATTCATGGAGACAGTATTCTGGGGCACCCTATCCCTGCATTTTTTCAGTTGATTAAACAATTCCATAGGAATTTCTGAACGAAAGGCTAATTGTAATTTTAAATCGTGAATACATAATTGGTCGCGAGTGTGATTCAAAATATAAGCCAGCTCATTTGTGACTACTGTGGCTTAGCTGGAGATCCAGAGAGCGAAACACATGCACACACGATCGTGTACGCGTCTCTGTCCCTGTTTGACGTTCTCGTGCGAGGCAGACAATCAAGTTGAATCGAAACTCTGAAGGTTACGCTGAAGTAGATCGTTTGGCGATGAAAAGATTTAGATTCACTGTTTTATTGATTTACTACATTATATTTAAGAATGAATATTTTCATTAAAATCAGAAACAAACTGGAATGAAAGAAGAGTTGGATAAAATAGCTGAGCTTGAAGACCGTTAGCATAACAGACTAGTTCAGAGGAACGCTTTCTGGCGCATGAGTCCAATTGTTTGAAATAGAGACGATTCCTGACCACGACATAAGGGTTATTGTCTCACAGCTCAACTCGGAGCAAAGGGCAGAACTAAGGTGACATACGAAATAATTTTAAAAACAGCCCTGAAAATCCTTCAAGCGACCAAGGCCTCAATTTTTTATGGATTCATTTTTTGCCAATTTTTCAGCGAGTTCTTCTTGTATTTAGGATAAGTTGAGCTTTTGATGGGGAGGCAGGGGAGGCAGGTGAGGCAGGGGAGGCAGGTGAGGCAGGGGAGGCAGGTGAGGCAGGGGAGGCAGGTGAGGCAGGGGAGGCA